>UESW01003208.1:0-105037 GCA_900491605.1 Calamus simplicifolius | reverse complement strand
GATAAGATGATCAATTAAATAATTGGATGAGACCCAATTTAAAGAAGTTATAATTATTTGTACATATGATGAACAAATAATTGGATACCGATATGTGACTTGATCCATGTGATGGATGGCTCTGATTATTCAGGTATGGATGTCCAATCTTAGCCATGTGAAGATAGAATCATGCACATGGGATGAAGCATGATGAATCTCTACAGTTTGATGATGAATACGTACAAATTAGGGCATGTAGTTATGGGACAACCAACTCCTAATTTCAAAGGCTGAGATTGTGACACTTGGATTAATCTTACCATGAAGATGGGAGTTTCTTACCATGAAGATGGGAGGAGTTTGAAGATGGGAGTTTCTTACCATGGAAGGAGTTTCTTACTATGAAGATGAGAGTTTCTTACTATAATGATAGGAGTTTCTTACCATGAAGAGAGGTCTCTTCTGAAGGAAGAAACAATATCCGAGGCATGCATATTTTAAAATTTAATAATAATTATTAATGCAGAAACTTAAAGATTACATATTAATCTATCTAACATATATCAAGATCATATCTTTGCCTTATATATTGGATTGTTTGATTTAAAATATGCATATAAATAAAAACATCAAGATCATATCTTGATCTTCAAGATGAGAAGTCATACTACTTATCTTGAAGCCTGCCTTAAGATCTAGGGATCAAATCACTTACCTTAAGAACAGTAGGTAAATCCTTATTGCTCTGCAGCCGTTCAATCGTCCGGCCTCTATTATCGTCCACGCGAAGCCCCGAATGATCGGATTCTCGGGAGTGCTAGATCGCGGAAAAATAACTTTGCTGATCTTAAATTCTCCTACTTGAATCTTCTTCCAAGATCCACCAAACTTTCGCTTACACTAGAATTACACCAGGGTTTTCGATTCTAACTCTTTAGAAATTCAATCCATAATATTTTGTTGTTGTAATCTGGTGAGGGATGTCCTCTAATTTATAGTCTCATTTTAGCCGTTAGCCCATTGAATTCTAACACTTAGAATTCTGCCGTTCGGTGAAAACCAAAGAGACACCGAACCAAAGAGACGCAGCGTTTGGTAATTCCGACGTTCGGTGAAAACTAAAGAGATGCGGCGTTTGGTTAATTCTGACGTTCGGTGAAAACCAAAGAGATGTGAATTCTAACACTTAGAATTTCATTGCCTGGTTGATACAAAGAGGCACATTTATTTCATATAAATTCTAACACTTTAGAATTCCAACGAAACCGTTTGAAGAATATTAATGTTATACATTAAATTCTACATATGAATTTAATCTCTCAGATTTTAGTTATCTCATCATGTGAGATACTTATGCGAGAGGTTTGGGTTCAGGTTTTGGTTTAAGCTGATCTGAATTTATTGGATTGAACCTACATAGATCATGGTCCTAGCCCAAATCAAATTTGGCTAGTCCTGAATCTATTTAAATCCAAATCAAGTCTAATTTCAAATCAATATTTGAAATTGACTAGTCCTTCTAATAGACTTAAACCAAATTGAATCTTATTCACTTATACTTAACCCAATTGAGATAATTCAATTAATCAAATTGATTAATTAAATCATATACGATTCTCAATCGTTGATCAACAAATAGATCATCCTAGGAAACTTCTATGCGTGGGACTCTCTAGGTTTGAACCTAAGCCCGTAGCATAGGAACAACTTTCTATACTAATCGATGTGCCCATCTAGCAATGGAACCCGACGTCTGGATAGGTCAAAGAGTTGCCGAGCAAACTCCAAGAATCCTAAGAAATAGTTACCATATAATTCATCCTTTTGACCACAAATGCTAAGGATGGCTTAAGAGACTGTCAACTCTAAACAGCAAATCCATAAAGTGATTTCAACTTTAGTGATCATGTGACTTTCACATGAAGTGCCTTGGCCAAGGTCTTGCTAAATTGAAATACAAGCATTTCTCCTTTTAACGGGATAGGTCAAATTTCATCTTGATCCACAACTAACTACCATAAGTACTTGACTGCACCGAGTAACCTTTCGTAACTGGATTAGAAATCCAGGTGGTCCGGCACCTAAGTACAATGAGTTGCTTGCAAATCACTGGTTGTGATCTTTAGGTCTGAAGGATACTTGTACCTATATCTTCTCGGATTAACTATTGACAACAGAGTATCCGAAAATGAGTCACGTTCGGTGAAATAAACTCCTACACTTTCACCTATATGTCATACCAGTGTCTCTACACTCCTTGGTTAAGAGGACAACCAACAAATATGATATACAACGTCCTATAATTGATAGTACTATGGCCCTGTCATAGTATATCATTTGGTCATAACTCTTTTGAGGACCTTTAAAGATAAATCCTCCTTTATCGTGAATGAAGATCCTGAGGGCTTCATTACTATTAGGAGTTTTAAGAAAATGTTCTTGTAATGAATAAACTGCCAAATAACTTTTATTAATATATCAATTTCTATGTAATTTACATTAGCACAATCATCAAATGATTGGCTTTAGGATACAATTTCCAACAAACTCCCACTTAGCCTAAAGCCACTTATTACAGTATCTAATACCCATCTTCAATTTATAGTCGTCAAACTCCTTGATGCTGAGTGCTTTAGTAAATGGGTCACCTAGGTTTTTCTTTCCGTCAATCTTCTGAAGATTTATGTCACCTCGTTCTATAATCTCTCGAATAAGATGAAACTGGTGTAGTATGCTTGGTGCGATGATGTGCTCGTGGTTCCTTTGCTTGAGCTATGGCACCAGTGCTGTCACTGTACAACAGGACTGATCCATCTATGGAAGGTGCCACTCCAAGCTCGGAGATGAACTTTCGCAGCCACAGCTTCTTTTGCGGCATCTGATGCAGTGATGTACTCTACCTCGCATACTGAATCTGCCACTGTATGTTGCTTGGAACTTTTCCAGCAAACAACTCCATCATTCAGGATAAATACGAAACCTGACACACTTTTGCTATCATCATGATCTGATTTGAAACTGGAATCAGTATATCCAACAAGTTTCAAATCAGACTCTCCATAGACTAACCACTGGTCTTTAGTATTTCTCAAATACTTAAAAATTATCTTAACAACTTGCTAGTGTTTTTCTCCTGGATCAGATTGGTATCTGCTCACTACTCCTAGTGAGTATGCCATATCTAGTCTTGTACATGTCATCGTGTACATAATTGATCCCACTGCTGAAGCATATGGAATTCGATTCATACGTTCTCTTTCATTAGGAGTTGTTGGACAATCCTGCTTAGAAAGATGAATTCCATGGCCTATTGGAAGATAGCCTTTCATGGAATTCTCCATGCTAAACCTCTTTAGCACGGTGTCAATGTACGTAGATTAGGATAAACTAAGCATCCTCTTAGATCTATCATTATAGATCTTCATCCCTAGGATGTATGATGCTTCTCCCAGATCTTTCATGGAGAATTATGATGATAATCATGTCTTTATTCCTTGTAATGCTGGGATATCATTCCCTATTAAGAGAATATCATCCACATATAATACAAAAAAATAATAATGGAACCGTTAGCCCATTTATAAATGCAAGGTTCTTCTTTATTCTTAACAAAGCCATAAGATTTGATCACATTATCAAATCGTATGTTCCAACTCCTAGATGCTAGCTTAAGTCCATAAATGGACTTCTGTAGCCTGCACACTTTAGACTCGTCTTCAGATATAAAACCTTCAGGCTGTATCATATACCTGTTCTTCTAAATTACCATTTAGAAAAGCAGTTTTAACATCCATCTGCCAAATCTCATAATCTAAGTGTGCTGCTATAGCTAGCATAATCCGAATGGATTTCAGCATTGCCACAGGAGAAAACGTTTCATCATAGTCAATACCATAACGTTGACGATACCCTTTGGCAACCAGACGTACTTTGTAGGTCTCTACCTTTCCGTCTGTGCCTCTTTTCCTCTTGAAAATTCACTTACACCTATGGGTTTTATCCCTTTGGGTGGATCAACTAATGTCCATACATTATTTTCCTTCATGGAATCAAGTTTGAATTTCATGGCTTCAAGCCATTTGTCAGAGTCAGTCCTTTGCATAGCATCCATATAGGTGATCGGATCCTCGTTGTTCTCATCGAGCTCAATAGGATCGTCGTTCTGGACCAAGAAACCTAAGTATCTATCCGGTTGATGTCGTATTCTACCAGATCGCCTTAATGGTGCATCTAAAATGGGTTTTGAGTTTGATCTAATCAACTCAGATTCTAAGGGTTCACTAGTTTGTGTTGTTCCTTCTACTTGATGAACTTCATCAAGTTAAATATTAGAGCTATTTGTTCCTTCACTAAGGAACTCCTTTTCAAGAAAAAACTGCTCTATTACTAATGAACAACTTTTGTTCTTCAGTATTGTAAAGTAATATCCTTTGGTTTCTTTTGGATAGCCGATAAAAAAAATATTTATCAGATTTGGGTTCAAGTTTGTCTGATTTTGCACGTTTCACATAAGCTGAACACCCCCAGACTCTCAGATAGGTGATAACCGGTTTATGTCCATACCATATCTCATGTGGAGTTTTAGAAACAGACTTACTTGGAACCTTATTGAGAATATGACAAGCTGATTCTAATGCATATCCCCAAAATGATATTGGCAAGCTTGCAAAACCCATCATGGACCAAACCATGTCTAACAGGGTTCGATTCCTTCTTTCCGACACCGTTATGCTGCGGTGTTCCTGGAGGAGTCCATTGGGAGAGAATCTCATTCTTCCTTAAATATGTTACAAAGTCATTTGAAAGGTATTCTCCACCTCGATCTGATCGAAGAGTCTTAATACATTTTTCTGTTTATTTTTCTACTCCTTTATGATATAGTTTGAACATTTCAAACGACTCAGATTTATGTCGCATAAGATAGATATAACCGAACCTAGAAAGATCGTCTGTAAAAGTAATAAAGTAGTAATATCCACCTTTGGCACAAGTGCTCATTGGTCCACATACATCAGTATGTACTAGACCCATCAGCTCTTTGGCTCTTTCACCTTTTCCAGTAAAAGATGACTTGGTCATTTTACCAAGAAGATAGGATTCACAGGTAGTTAATGATTCACAATCATCAACTCGAAGGATGCCCTCCTGAGTTAATCTGTTTAATCTGTTCTTGTTGATATGACCCAGCCGATGGTGCCAAAGATAAATATCTATGACATCAGTTATTCTAGGGCGCTTACTTGATTTGTACACTACATTCATAGGCTGTGATAATATATAAATGCCATTAGATAAATGCCTAGTCATTATAGTGATTCCATTCATAATGATATTCAAAGTAATATCCTTTATTGAAATTTCATAATGACTTTTGGCCAGAAGGCCTACAGAAATTACATTCAATAAGAATGTTGGGCAAAAATGATAATCATTTAGTACAATGACATTTCTATTGAAAACTATTTCAAAACTCCTAATGCCAGAACTGGAACTAATCTTCCATCGCCAACATTAAGGAATCTTTCATTGTCCTCAAATCTTCTAGTGACCTGTAGTCCCTGCAATGAATTGCAAATGTTAAAAGGACTCCTGGTATCCAATACCCAGGTCTGATTATCATATACAGAAAAATTATAAGGTGTTATCATATAAATACCTTGTTGAGCAACATCTTGCCCCTTTTTCTTTTTTGGCATGTTTGGATCAAGTGTGGCAATATAAAGAGGACAGTTCCTCTTCCAGTGCCCTTGCATCTTGCAATGAAAGCATTCAGCTTGACTTTTATCAACTTTCTTCTTCTGCATCTTACCCCTTATAGATGTCCTAGCATGTTGCACCTTTTTTTTATTCTTTTTTTCTTCCCTTTCCCAAAGGGTTGACGCCCTACCTTAGATCCTTCAACCACATTAACCAAACCCTTAGAGAGCTGGTTGTCCTTTTCAAAGTTCTGTAATAACCCCAATAAACCGTGGTAGTTGACTGTAGGCTTTGTCATTCGAAAATGAGTAAGGAAGGTCGGAATGATGGAGGCAAGGAATTCAGGATCGCATCTTTTTCCAACTGCTCATGTAGGGGAAAGCCGAGCTTGCTTAGCAGTTCTATCTTCTCGATTATGTACAATACATGATCAGTGACGGAAGATCCATCCCTCATTTGAGAATTAAAAATAGCACAACTAGTCTTGTGCCTTTCAACGTCGTCGGGTGTGCCAAAAGATTCATTCAACGCTTGAATGATTTCCTCCGGCTGAGCATTCTTGAACCGGCGACTGAATTCATCGTTCATTGCTGCTAGCATTATGCAACGCATGCTAGTTCTATCATTGAGCACTTCTGATAAGTGTCTTTCTCAGAACTTTATGTGTTTGCATCAGATATCTTTGGTGTAGGATTATTCAGAATACATAGAATCCTCTCATGCTCAAGGATGATCTTAAGTTTTCTAAACCAGCTATTGAAATTTAAACCATTCAACTTGTCACTATCCAATAGGGACCTTAATGATAAATTAGTGGCCATTTTCTGCATAAGAAAAGCTAAAGTTTAGTAATATATAAATTGATTCAGTCTAAATACTTGGACTTTAGCCTAAAGATTCTCTCATTATTTTGTTCAAATTAGCAGCCTCTACACCCCAATTCGAAGAATTATTCTTAATTCTTTAGTGGGCACTAAGATCTACATAGACTACATACAGGCCCAAGTGAAGCTTGGCCAACCCATATGCATCTAAGAGTATGTTCAAAACCAATTGTTTCCCAAACAATTCTTAGTGATCAGTTTTGCCCCATGTACCTCTTCAGCAGGCATGGAGTGCCTCTACTGAAAGTTCTGGTTAGGTCCAACCATTAAATGATATAATCAGTGTAACCTATCAATAGACAACCAAGCCCGAGTGAAGCTTGGCCCACTGACTGTCTATTTAATAGTTACGCTGACTTATCATATAATGAATGATAATTCGATGGTTGACAAGCATCAGGTATGGAGTGCCTCTAATGATTATCAAGACATCGGACTCATTATCACCCACCTTAATGGGAGTCTTTGATCTAGTTATTATATAACTATTTCATTTTAAGGACCTAATAATTTTAGAGGATTTAATTATCTGAAGACAAATTGACTAATCAAGTTCTCCCACTGAATCGATGAAGTTAGTAGAATGAGACAAGATTAAGTCAGGTTAAGTGGCACCTAAATCAGTTAAACTGATTTCCTTACAGGCATGGGTTAACCCGAATCAGGTAAATGATCTGAATCATAAATGGTTCACCATATTGACCAGGTAAGTGAGATCGATGGGAGGGATATGCCATTAACTCATTAAAGATGCATCAATACGAGTAGCTCCCAATTAACAACTGTTCGACCGTTGATCCTAGAGCAACTTGCCAACTTACCTTGACATCATATGGTTAACCAATTTTGATTTGACCATCTAAGAGATTCATGCTCAACCATGGAGCCTAATCTACTTCCATTTGGTTTAATCAAAGACATGGACATGATCAACTACATCTATTGTTTGATTTAGAGTATCCTTAACCTAATCTAATCAATTTAGATTTGATCAAATACTCTTATAGTCTATTTGATTTAAACCTTAGGGTCTAACCCTTTATGGACCTAATTTAGCTAACCCAAAAGATTAAATATATTTCATGTCATATATTTCGAATCATGCATCAGTTACATTATTTAACTACTCATAATTCCTTTATTTAGATCATATCTAAAAAGATTATGAATAAATATTTGACATTCAAATAAGACTCTCATAAATATTTGTCTGTTTCATAACATAGACAACAAGATATGATATCTCATATCTATGTTTTTATACTAAACATGCAAATATCATGCTTTTATACAACATCAATATGTATCAAATATAAAACATCTTTTGAGAGTGAGTGTAATCTATGTTTTGATGCCAAAGATCAATTTAAATTATCTTTTGACTAAGCATCAATAATAAAACAACCGCACGACAATATGTCACAGAATACCTCATTTAATAGGTAATTTAGATTTTTAATCCACCTGTGACCGAATGGCATGTTGATCCGTTTTAGCTTTGATTACAAAATTAATAGGAGCATTAATTTACATGCAATAAATTAGATCAAGATGAAACCATGGCTCTAATACTATTTAAAGAAGAAACAATATTTAAAGGGAGAATCAATATCCGAGGCATGCATATTTTAAAATTTAATAACAATTATTAATGCAGAAACTTAAATATTACATATTAATCTATCTAACATGCATCAAGATCATATCTTTGCCTTATATATTGGATCGTTTGATCTAAAATATGTATATAAATAAAAACATCAAGATCATATCTTGATCTTCAAGATGAGAAGTCATACTACTTATCTTGAAGCCTGCCTTAAGATCTAGGGATCAAATCACTTACCTTAAGAATAGTAGGTAAATCCTTATTGCTCTGTAGCCATTCAATCGTCCGGCCTCTAGTATCGTCTATGCAAAGCCCCTAATGATTGGATTCCCGGGAGTGCTAGCTCGCGGAAAAATAACTTTGCTGATCTTGAATTCTCCTACTTGAATCTTCTTCCAAGATCCACCAAACTTTCGCTTACACCAGAATTACACCAAGGTTTTCTATTCTAACTCTTTAGAAATTCAATCCATAACATTTCGTTGTTGTAATCTGGTGAGGGATGTCCTCTAATTTATAGTCTCATTTTAGTCGTTAGCCCATTGAATTCTAACACATAGAATTCTGCTGTTCGGTGAAAACCAAAGAGACATCGAACCAAAAAGATGCAGCGTTGGTTAATTCCGATGTTCGGTGAAAACCAAAGAGATGCGGCGTTTGGTTAATTCCGACGTTCGGTGAAAACCAAAGAGATGTGAATTCTAATACTTAGAATTCCATCACCTGGTTGATACAAAGAGGCACATTTATTCCATATAAATTCTAACACTTTAGAATTCCAACATAACCGTTTGGAGAAGATTAATGTTATACATTAAATTCTACATGTGAATTTAATCTCTCAGATTTTAGTTATCTCATTATGTGAGATACTTATGCGAGAGGTTTGGGTTCAGGTTTTGGTTTAAGCTGATCTGAATTTATTGGATTGAACCTACATAGATCATGGTCCTAGCCCAAATCAAATTTGGCTAGTCCTAAATCTATTTAAATCCAAATCAAGTCTAATTTCAAATCAATATTTGAAATTGACTAGTCCTTCTAATAGACTTAAACCAAATTGAATCTTATTCACTTGTACTTAACCCAATTGAGATAATTCAATCAATCAAATTGATTAATTAAATCATATACGATTCTCAATCATTGATCAATAAAAAGATCATCCTAGGAAACTTCTATGCGTGTGACTCTCTAGGTTCGAACCTAAGCCGCTATCATAAGAATAACTTTCTATACTAATCGATGTGCACATCTAGCAATGGAACCCGATGTCCGGATAGGTCGAAGAGTTGCCGAGCAAACTCCAAGAACCCTAAGAAACAGTTACCGTATAATTCATCCTTTTGACCACAAATGCTAAGGATGGCTTAAGAGCATGTCAACTCTAAACAGCAAATCCATAAAATGATTTCAACTTTAGTGATCATGTGACTTTCACATGAAGTGCCTTGGCCAAGGTCTTGCTAAATTGAAACACAAGCATTTCTCATTTTAATGGGATAGGTCAAATTCATCTTGATCCACAACTGACTACCACAAGTACTTGACTGCACCCAGTAACCTTTCGTAGCTGGATTAGAAATCAAGGTGGTCCGGCACCTAAGTACAATGAGTTACTTGCAAGTCATTGGTTGTGATCTTCAGGTCTGAAGGGTACTTATACCTATATCTTTTCGGATTAACTCTTGACAGCAGAGTATCCGGAAATGAGTCACATTCGATGAAATGTACTCCTACTTTCACCTGTATGTCATATCAGTGTCTATACTTCTTGGTTAAGAGGACAACCAACAAATATGATATATAACGTCCTATAATTGATAGTACTATGGTCCTGTCATAGTATATCATTTGGTCGCGAACTCTTTTGAGGACCTTCAAAGATAAATCCTCCTTTATCGTGAAGGAAGATCCTGAGGGCTTCATTATTATTAGAGTTTTAAGAAGATGTTCTTGTAATGAATAAACTGCCAAATAACTTTTATTAATATATCAATTTATATGTAATTTACATTAGCACAATCATCAAATGATTGGCTTTAGGATACAATTCCAACATCTTCCTCTTAGGAACGTCTCATTTTAACCTATAAATATAGTTCCTTCCTACCAAGAAAGTAGAGCATGGGAAGAAAAGATTAGACTTTTTTTCAAAGATATCTTCTGTAAGGGGATTCAAGAGGTGCTAGCACCCCTCTCTTCCCGTGGTGTTATCTTCGTACCTTGAAGGTCTTCATCCATTCTTCTCTGTGTGGATCACCATTAGAGGCCGGATACGTGGACGCTAGTGGCAGGGATTAACCGGCTTCATCCCCATCTACATCGATAAAGGACTTGGGTATGAATAAAAATAAATTTTATTTGAGATATAATGAATTTGTTTCTAAGGATCCTGGGCATCTGAAATTTTATATTATATCTTCCATAATGTTTATATGAATTTGATTCATATCTTGTATACATAATTTCTATCACGAGATTGGTCCAAACTTGAGCCAAACACTGAAAGAGATAAGCTTGTTCCAATTCTAGCCAGAGTAGCCCTTAAAGAAGCTTCAAAAACTGATGCTCTGCTGGTTAGGCAATCTGCAACAGTAAGAATTTGCAAAGCACCTTGGACAATAGACCACTCCTCTTCAGAAACCAATATCCATTATGCGTGCTCCTTCCCTTTTTCCCAATCCTGCATCCTTCTTTGGACCATCACCTTGCATGGCATTTTACCCCACATACAGATCGCAGTGACTTCAGGGTATCTTGCCGATTTGAAATGTATTGTAGCATGATCTCATCAAGGGCCACTATAAGCTCATTAGCTTCAGAACCACCAGTAAAATTAATGCATCTTTCTACAGCTGCTTCAAGGAACACTATGACTTGGGGATAGATTCCTCCATCCTCCGAACTGTTTCACTGAGTTCTATACCCTGTGCACCAACACCACGGGCAACAGCTCCACGAATATCTATACCTGCAATCTCGGAAGAAAGAATAGCACGCTCCATCTGACCATACCTTGACTTAAATGTTTCATAAGGAGAATAAACAGCCTTCAGTGTACTCAGTAGAATTTGAATATCAGAATCCAAAAATAAGTGTTGAATATTTCTTGCAAAAGAGCCAGTCATGTTATGCAGTTCAATCAGTGCCTCAACATGCTTGTTTTGTATCTTAGTACCTTTTGGACATGTCCCAGAAGATACAAGAATAAATTTTAGTAGATATCATCATGCAATGGTTTGTAGGGATCCATGGCATCAAAGTGAAAATTTGTATATACAAATGACTTGGAGGTGCATATTTTGAGTACATAATCTTCTGGCTCAATAATTTCTTCTTTGGCATCAACTGGTCAAAGCAACTCGCATACAGTATCCATTCTTGTTCAAGCACTAAGTAGCCAGCCAGAAAATGGTAACTGCAGCTGGCTGAAAGCAGCTGGTTAGTTAATCATGGACATCTCAAACAGTCTCTTGGTCAAAGTCAAAGTCGTGAGTTCCATGGCTCCTTCCCTTTTTCTGCATCTCTATGATCTTGAACATCCATCACCACAGTTGCAGGAATCTTGCAGCATGATCGAGACATTCTGGGTAGACGAGAAGACCATTGTAGTCTGGTCACTCAAGGGCCACTATAATGCCATTGCTGCTGAACCTGAGGGCGGTGCTGCTCGGGTTATGTTGGGCAGGGCCGCTGAACTCATACCCTGCCAAAATGTCTCAGCTCCATCGCCATACCTGCAAGAGCAGCTCAGCTTCTGCATACCTTGTTGAGATAAGAAGAATAAAAGCCGTGGGTCAGTATATCAGGCAAATAATGGAATATTTCTTGCCCCACACACTCAATCCCGATATCCAATGTCAATCTGGAACAACATCTCCAGTTGCAAGATTGACACGAGAAACAAAACTGGCACCCAATTTAGACATAATCTCAACCAGTAGTTTTGGAACCAGAGTTTTGTAATCATCAGGTAAAGCATTCATGCACCACTTCCATTCTTGTTCAAGGTAAAGTAGAACCTCATCATAGAAACTTGGTAACCAGCTTTGAGTTATCATCATGGTTAGTTCGCTGTCTTAAGTCAAAGTCTTCCCAGAAAAGGCTTGATGTGCATTTTGGTATACTGCAGCTCTAATGACTTGAACCTCCCAATACAAATAAGAATTTGCCTTAAATCTTGAACAGCATCCACCTTCCGATTTGAAAGAGCATCTGATAGACGAGGTTGGACCATTTCTTCTAGCCTGTCTTCTAGTACTTCAAGGCTTTCTCAAATTAGCAAATTCTGCAACCTCTCCAACAGCTGATAAGCAATGCCTCATGTTGGCCAAGGTTTCCGCAGCCCGTGGAAGATCTCCACTTGCAAAAACATCCTCAACACTTGCACTCAACTGGGTCAAGCCAGCTGCATCCTGCAATGTCTCGTATGCTGCTTCCATTCGCTGTTTGACAGTATCAATTTTAGCAAGAGCAGCTACAGATTCTGCAGATGTGCCCCCAGCCTGATTCATAACATGCATGAAGGTGCTAGGCTGAGACCGAACGGCATCACTAGCCATTCATATAATCTTTCCTTTGTCTTGAAGGCAGTCTTCCATTCATCGCCTGGCCTCACTCTAATCTGGTGATATCCGCTCCTCAAGTCTATCTTAGAAAAGATGACTGCCCCACTCAACCTATCAAGCATGTCTTCAATACGGGGTATTGGGAACTTATACCCAATGGTGATCCTGTTGATAGCCCTACAATCAACACACATCCTCCAGCTCCCATCCTTCTTGGGAGTGAGCAGGGCTGGTACAGCACATGGACTCAGGCTGTCCTTGATGAAGCCTTTGTCTAGCAATTCTTGAACCTTCTCCTGAAGGATTTTCGTTTCCTTGGGGCTCATCCTGTAATGTGGTAAGTTAAGAAGACTTGCCCCCGGCACCAAATTGATCTGGTGCTGTATGTCTCTCAAAGGAGGAAGCCCCTCAGGTAGGTCATCTGAAGTCACTTCCTTGAATTCTTCTAACACCCCCTTCACTACCTCAGGAACTTCGTCAACAATCTCCTCCTCTACCTTCAGTACATTCTTCACCACCAAGGCATGCAACTCCTTGGTCTCCTTCATATCTTCCTCTACTTCCTTCTCTAAGCTCACAATGGATAGGAAAGACCGTCTTTCAGGCTTAGAGCCTTTAGGATATAGCGCTACTTTAAGAGATAATAGTGTGTATCTCTTACCATCCTTTGCTAACCTGTAGAGGTTCTCTTTGCCAGAATGTTTGGCATCCACATCAAACTGCCATGGGCGCCCGAATAGAAGATGACAAGCATCCATGTCTACTATGTCACAGTAGACTTCATCACTATATTTCCCAATGGAAAAGGGCACCCTACACCTTTCCTGAACATCAATCTTCTCAGCGGCCTTAATCCATCCAATGGTATATGGATTAGGGTGCTTCTCTACTGGTAACTGCAATTTTCTAACCACCTGTCTGCTGATGATGTTTTCGCTACTTCCACTATCCATGATTAGATCAAACATTCTTCCACCAATCATGCACCTGGTACAAAACAACTGGTGGCATTGAGTGCTATCTTTCTGTTTTGGCGTTAACATGTGCCTCCTGATCACATCTGAGGGCTCATGCTCTTCATAATCCTCCCCAAAGTACTCTTCATCCCCATTAGGATCACAACAAATATCCTCCTCCTCTTCTCGCTCTAACATATTGACAGCTCTTTGACTTGGGCACTCATTGGATCTATGCCCCGGTTGATTGCAGCGGTAACACTTTCCCAGGATGGGTTTTGCATATGGGTTGAATTGCTTCTGGCTTTCCTTAGATTCCATCGGCTGCTTCTCCATAGCCCTTTCATTCTTCTTCTCATCACTACTATTCGGCTTCTCTGCAGCACTCTTCTCTTTATCATCAACCATCCTGCTGGTTCCACTACGTTCATCCCTATCAAAGCCATATCTACGCCCACCACCATCAAATCTGGTGTTCTTATCATTCAGCATGAGTTCAGCCCGTAATGCCATATTTTTAGCCTCACACATGCTCCTCAATACTGTGACCCCAATTTTATCTTTGATCTACAACTTTAATCCATCAACATACCTAGCCACTTGTTGCCCCTCACTTTCCCTCAAATCATTGCGCTCATCTAATAGCATAAATTCAGCAGTATATTCGTGGACGGTTTGCAACCCTTGGTGACATTGTTGGTACTGTTGGAAAAGTATCTGTTCATAATCAGGGGGAAGAAACTCACCTTTCATTAGTTGTTTCATGCGGATCCATGTTCGCACGGGTTGTCTCCCTTCTATCAACCGCCTACTCTGCACTCTCTCCCACCAAGCGGAAGCACCACTCTTCAACCTACACGCCACCGTTTTCACCCTACGTTCTTCTGGCACATCCTTATAATCAAAGAACCTCTCACCTCTGCCAGCCAATCAAGAAATTCTTCGATATTAAACATACCGTTGAAATAGGGAAGATCTACCCTTAGATGGTAATCCCCTCCATCAGAGTGATCATAATCATCATAATCACGGTACTCCCTTCGGTTTCTTCCTCCACCATAGCCACCCCTCATAGGTGGTTGCCTCCTCTCAAACCCCAAAGCCTCTTCCTCTGAATCAACATCAGAGATCTGTATCCTCCGATTTGCACGGATGGGTTCATTGATTGGAATATCATAATCTTCTCATGGCCTAGGTCGTCTTCCGTCTTCAATCCTACCCCTATTATTAGCGACCTCCATAGCATCAAATCGCCCGATCAAAGTCTCGACAAGCTGCTCTACCCGCCTCAATCTTCGATCCATAACATTTATCTCCATCCTTAGAACCGGTTGATCAGCCCCTTGGACTCCCGCATCATGAGCATCGTCATGAGTGCGACGCCGTCGACGTCATTGCCAGAAGACATCTTGCAGGAACTCACCTTGCTTTGATACCAATCTGATGCAGTGCGAAAGAGTTGGAATAAACAAGAATTCAATAACAACGACTGAACTCCAAGATAAACAATCACTCGCAAGCGATTCAGAGAAAACCTCTCTCAAGATGAATTTTTAACTTTTTAATAAATTGATCTCCCATCTTAAAAACCTAAAACAACTATTTATAGTCATAGGAAATAAAATAATTTAGGAAACTAAAAAGGTATAGGAAATAAAATAATTTAGGAAACTAAAAGCTATAGGAAANAAACCTCTCTCAAGATGAATTTTTCCACCTTTAATAAAATTGATCCCCCGTCTCAAAAACCCTAAAACAACTATTTATAGTCTATAGGAATTAAAATAATTTAGGAAACTAAAAGCTATAGGAATAAAATAATTTAGGAAACTAAAAAGCTATAGGAAATAAAATAATTTAGGAAACTAACTAGCCTTGCTCTCAAACAACTTCTCTTCGTCCTTGCTTCGGTTTGGCTGCTTTTCGTGCGTCCAACTTGTTCATATATCTCATTGCAACCCTGTTTGCATCATTCTCTCCCTCCTGCGAAGAACTCGACCCCGAATTCTCATCTGGATATAGAGGTGTATTGTCCGGAAAGAATGGATGTAAATCTGCCACATTGAAAGTCCTCGAAATCGCCATAGTCGCAGGAAGATCAACAACATAAGCATTATCGTTGATCTTTTGGACAATCTTGTAAGGTCCATACTTTCGTGGTCGTAACTTGTTATAAGTACCCACGGGAATCCGCTCTTTCCTGAGAAAGACCATCACCTGATCCCCTACCTCAAAGAGTTGTTCCTTCCGTCTTCTGTCAGCCACCTCCTTGTACTTGGTGTTGGCTTTCTCAATCTTTGCTTTGACCTCTTCTGAAGTGCTTTGCCAATGCTTGCCATGTGTTTAGTCAGTATGCTGTACTCAGCCAGCTTTGGAAGCTTCACCAAATCTAGTGCATGTTGTGGTACTTTGGTATAGACGATGGAGAATGGGGATCTTCCTGTGGTTCGATGGACGGAATTGTTGTAGGCGAACTCCGTCTGTGACAAACACAAATCCCATTGTCGTGGTTTTTCTCATAAATACTTAATAAGATTCCCTAAAGTCCTGTTGGTAGCTTCTATTTGTCCATCTGTCTGTGGGTGCGTCGTGCTGCTATAATTCAAGATGGAATCAAACATGTACCACAATGTCTTCCAAAAGTAGCTGAGGAATTTGGTGTCTCTATCGGATGTGATGGATCTGGGTACTCCATGCAATCTCACGACCTTCCGGAAAAATAGTTTGGCAATGGCATGGACATTAAAGTCTTCCTACAAGGAATGAAGTGAGCCATCTTGGAGAACCTGTCAACCACTACAAAAACAGAGTAGCACCTCGTTGGGTACGAGGCAAACCCAGGACAAAGTCCATAGAAAGATCCTCCCAAATATTCTCATGTCAGGCAAGGGTGTATATAACCCAGTACTTTGAGAATGTCCCTTGGATGTTTGGCAAGTATAGCACCCCTGAACAATCTTGTACCTCCTTCCTCAACTGAGGCCAAAAATATCGTTCAGCTATAGCTGCAAGGGTCTTATCCCTTCCCAGATGGCCTGCCAATCCTCCTCCATGCAAGTCCCTGATTAACTTCTCCCCATAGTTGATTGCCCTTCATCAAATAACCCTCATGTACATGGTAATCCCCACAGGGTTCCCTACTACCACACTTGCCTCAGATCTCACCAAAATCACTGTCTCCAGCATACAATTCTTCATCTGTTCAAACCCGATAACCTCAGCACTAATCACAGTTAACACATCTGCCCTCCTGCTCAGAGCGTCCGCAACTCTATTTTGGGTTCCAGACTTATGCATTAATTTAAAGGAAAACCTTTGCAAAAACTGGATCCATCTAGCATGCATATCCTTGCTAATCCTATTTTGATTACTCAAATGCTTTAAAGCCCCACAATCCGAATATAAAACAAATTCCTTACCCACTAAATAATGTTCCCACACTTTTAATGCTCTTACCACCGAATAGAACTCCTTGTCATAGGTGGACCAGTTTCTTCTAGCATCACAGAGCTTTTCGCTATAGAAAGCGATTAGTCTCTTTTCCTGGGAGAGTACAGCTCCAATTCCTACTCCGCTAGCATCACAATCAACTATGAACAACTTCTCAAAGTCGGATAATGCCAACACAGGGGCACTACACAACTTCTCTTTCAAAAAGGCAAACCCGACTTCACTTCTTCACTCCAATTAGACTTCCCTTTCTTCAGACATCTGTCAAAGGAGCAGCAATGGTGCTAAAATGCCTGATAAAGCGCTTGTAAAAACTAGCCAATCCCAAGAAGCTTCTCAACTCAGTCACAGTTTTGGGATTAGGCCACTCTCTAATGACTTTCACTTTCCTTCATCCACAGTAATGCCATCACCATTACCACAAACCTCAGAAACAATAGCCTTTTAGACATAAACATACACTTTTTCAAATTAGCATATAATTTATGCTCCTTCAATACAGCCAATACACTCCTCAAATGGTCAATGTGCTCATTCTCAGACTTGCTATAAATCAATATATCATCAAAGTACACTACCACGAATTTGCCAATAAGGTTTTTAAGTACCTGATTCATAACACGCATGAAGGTGCTAGGTGCGTTGCTGAGACCGAACGGCATCACTAGCCATTCATATAATCCTTCCTTTGTCTTGAAGGCAGTCTTCCATTCATCGCCTGGCCTCACTCTAATCTGGTGATATCCGCTCCTCAAGTCTATCTTAGAAAAGATGATGCCCCACTCAACCTGTCAAGCATGTCTTCAATACGGGGTATTGGGAACTTATACCCAATGGTGATCCTATTGATAGCCCTACTATCAACACACATCCTCCAGCTCCCATCCTTCTTGGGAGTGAGCAGGGCTGGTACAGCACATGGACTCAGGCTATCTCTGATGAAGCCTTTGTCTAGCAATTCTTGAATCTTCTCCTGGAGGATTTTCGTTTCCTTGGGCTCATCCTGTAATATGGTAAGTTAGGAAGGCTTGCCTCCGGCACCAAATCGATCTGGTGTTGTATGTCTCTCAAAGGAGGAAGCCCCTCAGGTAAGTCATCTGAAGTCACTTCCTTGAATTCTTCTAACACCCCCTTCACTACCTCAAAACTTTGTCAACAATCTCTACTTTCAGTACATTCTTCACCACCAAGGCATGCACCTCCTTGGTCTCCTTCATATCTTCCTCTACTTCCTTCTCTAAGCTCACAATGGATAGGAAAGACCGTCTTTCAGGCTTAGAGCCTTTAGGACATAGCGCTACTTTAAGAGGTAATAGTGTGTATCTCTTACCATCCTTCGCTAACCTGTAGAGGTTCACTTTGCCAGAATGTTTGGCATCCACATCAAACTGCCATGGGCGCCCGAATAGAAGATGACAAGCATCCATGTCTACTATGTCACAGTAGACTTCATCACTATATTTCCCAATGGAAAAGGGCACCCTACACCTTTCCTGAACATCAATCTTCTCAGTGGCCTTAATCCATCCAATGGTATATGGATTAGGGTGCTCTCTACTGGTAACTACAATTTTCTGCCTGCTGATGATGTTTTCGCTACTCCCACTATCCACGATTAGATCAAACATTCTTCCATCAATCGTGCACTTGGTACGAAACAACTGGTGGCGTTGAGTGCTATCTTCCTGTTTTGGCGTTAACATGAGCCTCCTGATCACATATGAGAGCTCATGCTCTTCATAATTCTTCCAAAGTACTCTTCATCCCATTAGGATCACAACAAATATCCTCCTCTTCTCGCTCTAACATATTGACAGCTCTTCGACTTGGGCACTCATTGGATCTATGCCCCGGTTGATTGCAGCGGTAACACTTTCCCAGGATGGGTTTTGCATATGGGTTGGATTGCTTCTGGCCTTCCTTAGATTCCATCGGCCGCTTCTCCATAGCCCTTTCATTCTTCTTCTCACCACTACTATTCGGCTTCTCTACAACACTCTTCTCTTTATCATCAACCACCCTGCTGGTTCCACTACGTTCAGCCCTATCAAAGCCATATCTACGCCCACCACCATCAAATCTGGTGTTCTTATCGTTCAGCATAAGTTCAGCCCGTAATGCCATATTTTTAGTCTCACACATGCTCCTCAATACTGTGACCCCAATTTTATCTCTGATCTGCAACTTTAATCCATCAACATACCTAGCCACTTATTGCCCCTCACTTTCCCTCAAATCATTGTGCTCAGCTAATCGCATAAATTCAGCAGTATATTCGTGGACGGTTCGCAACCCTTAGCGACATCATTGGTACTGTTGGAAAAGTATCTGTTCATAATCAGGGAAAAGAAACTCACCTTTCATTAGTTGCTTTAGATCCATGTTCGCACGGGTTGTCTCTCTTCTCTCAACCGCCTACTCTGCACTCTCCCACCAAGCAGAAGCACCACCCTTTAACCTACACGCCACCGTTTTCACCCTACGTTCTTCTGGCACATCCTTGTAATCAAAGAACCTCTCCACCTCCGCCAGCCAATCAAGAAATTCTTCGATATTAAACGTACCATTGAAATAGGGAAGATCTACCCTTAGGTGGTAATCCCCTCCATCGGCGTGATCATAATCATCATCATAATCGCGGTACTCCCTTCGGTTTCTTCCTCCACCATAGCCACCCCTTATAAGTGGTTGCCTCCTCTCAAACCCCAAAGCCTCTTCCTCTGAATCAACATTAGAGATCTGTACCCTCCGATTTGCACTGATGGGTTCATCGATTGGAATATCATAATCTTCTCGTGGCCTAGGTCATCTTCCGTCGTCAATCCTACCCCATTATTAGCGACATCCATAGCATCAAATCGCCCAATCAAAGTCTCGACAAGCTGCTCTACCCGCCTCAATCTTCGATCCATAACATTTATCTCCGTCTTAGAACCGGTTGATCAGCCCCTTGGACTCCCGCATCATGAGCACCGTCATGAGTGCGATCGCCATCGACGTCATTGCCAGAAGACATCTTGTAGAAACTCACCTTGCTCTGATACCAATCTGACGCAGTGCGAAAGCGTTGGAATAAACAAGAATTCAATAACGACTGAACTCCAAGATAAACAATCACTCGCAAGCGATTCAGAGAAAACCTCTCTCAAGATAAATTTTCACTTTTAATAAAATTGATCCCCGTCTTAAAAACCCTAAAACAACTATTTATAGTTATAGGAATTAAAATAATTTAGAAAACTAAAAAGCTATAGAAATAAAATAATTTAGGAAACTAAAAGCTATAGAAATAAAATAATTTAGGAAACTAAAAAGTTATAGAAAATAAAATAATTTAGAAACTAACTAGCCTAACTCTCAAACAACTTATCTTCGTCTTGCTTCGGTTTGGCTGCTTTTCGTGCGTCCAACTTGTCCATATATCTCATTGCAACCCTGTTTACATCAACCAGCCAACAGACTGATTAATTCTGACTAAAGTTGTGATCAAATCTAGGATAGGACATTTACTGGAGATCAAGAAAGGCACAGTTGGGAACAGAAGGATTTCAACACCCCATTTTACCATGACACATAAGTGGAGAAGTCTTGCTGCAACAAAATATGGGTTAAGTTCCAACTCAAGCTTTAGCACTACCAAGACTTTAAAATTCTTTTCAACACCATTGGTGTCTTCTTCTCCTGAACCTAACAGGTAATCTCATTAATCCTCCCCTCTCTTGTCTTCTTATCCCCAATCCCTTCAGGTCTAGCATGCAAGGTATCATACCAAGCCCATAAATTGCAAGTCCACAACAGGAAAACATATAAACATCTTATCTGCTGAGGATTAAAAATAACACAGCTCCAACAGATCAGAGTCAACTGAAGAATTACAGATCAGAATTCAACGAAAGAATTATGATCTCACATTGGTTGTATAGTGATTTTCTTTCCAAGACAAGGAAGGCAGAACTGAACCAAATCGGCCGGTTCAAGCCAAACTGAACCAAACCAATCAAAAACCAGTTCGAAAACCAGTTTCAGTTCAGTCTGCCCCTGAACCAGTGCAAACCAGTCTGAATCGTATCGAAACACTCTGTTCGGGCTGGTTTGGGTGAGGAACGGGTTGGGGGTGGGTTGAGCAGTAATGTGGAGTCTTAGTCTTGTAAGCTTACTTCAAAAAGAGAGAGGATGAGAACCTTCTACGAGCTCTCGTCCTCTATCTCCTCACTTAGACCGGAGATCAATCCATTAAGAAAAACACCCAAATGCAGAGAGGATGAGAGCGGAGGCTCTCAACCTCATATACCACATAAAACAGAAAAAAATTTGAAATTTTATGGAAAAAAAAAAGGCATGCCTGCCCAAACCATCAATACACTGCCAATTTGGTTCAATATCAATACCTGGCTCCACCAACCTTGCTCCAAAATAATGAAAGCACTAAATATCATGGGAGAAAAAGTTGGCTAACAAAGGGGGATTGAGGATTTTGATGGACTGTGAACATCATAAGATGCCTACATATATGCAATCAATTGATCAAAATGTGAAAGATAATATGCATGATTCAAAATATGCATGTTTTAGAATAGATCGACTCAATATTATTGTGACAAATAAAGTTGAAATCAGGAACACTAATTTTCAGTTCCATGCCGACATGCTCAAATCATGCAACATCTGCCAGCAAAGCAAGTCAGAACACCAGGGTTTTTATAGAAAGACAAGAGGACCCAGACTAGAAGAAACAAGAAAGTTTGGAAAAATC
Source organism: Calamus simplicifolius (assembly GCA_900491605.1). NCBI lineage: Eukaryota > Viridiplantae > Streptophyta > Magnoliopsida > Arecales > Arecaceae > Calamus > Calamus simplicifolius. The sequence continues at coordinate 83,135 of UESW01003208.1, read as the reverse complement.
ATAGTTCATCTTTGAAACAAAGACAGTACATATCCACTAAATGTAAAATGGAAAATGTGAAGTTACTTAAAAAGTAAATTTTCCTCCATGATTTAGAAATATAAAATCCTGAAAGTGTACACAAGGATAATTGTTAACATATTAAGGAAGAGAAACTCACAGCAACATTTAATAACCCAATGCCAGGGTATGATAAGAAAATCTTCCTTATCTTTTTCTTCTGTTTAACTGTTACTGCATAGAAGTTCACCATCATATCAAGGACCTGCATAACATTTTAAACAACAAAGACAAATTTAGGACCAGATTAAATGCTCTAAAGAACATTTCCCAAACACAAAGAAGTTCAAACTGAGAAGTTCAAAGGACAAGGCAAAACATGACAAGTTCAAACTACTAGCACAACCAACATCAACGCCAAATACATACTGAGACACATGCCAGATGTTTAAAAGATGGTACTTGCTTATCCAAACAAGAATAGACAACAAAACAAAAAAGAATGTAACTGGTTCATCATCCCATAATAATTTCAGCCAATCTGTACTCCTTCCGATCACCTAACTTCTGAAAACATGAATTACAAAATAGAGCAGGCTTACCTCAGCAATAGAATGTTCCCGACAAGCCTCTTTCCATGTTGTAATAAACTTCTCCATATTACCACTAGAGAGAGTAAGATCTTGTGGTTTTTTCTGATCTTCCGAGCCATTGGATTGTTGTTTTTTGGATATTTTGCATGAAGAACTACCATCACCATTTTTTCCATCAAATTTCCGTTTCTTTCCAGAAGACTTTTTACCTCCGTTCTCCATTAGTTTGCCATTGCCAGGAGAGACTCTGTCACCTGCTTCAACTTTCAGCCCAAGCCGTACCATCTCTTCAGTAGTGGATGGATATGGACAGCTGCTCATACGCTTGCCGCTGTCCTTACTGTGAGTAGAATTTTGATGTTGGCATTTACTCAAATCATCTTCACCACCGTCATCAGTGTCATTGTCATCATCATCATCAGAGGAATTAAACCGAACATGCTGACCAGTGAAATCATCCCATGTAGAAGAGAATGACTTGATACGCTTAGATATAAGATCAAACTTCTTATCAAGCACCTGTTTCTCAAAGAATACGCCAGGAGGTTGTGATAAATCTCTTTCTCTACTTTTATCTGCATTATGTTTGATCAAGTCCAATGATTTATTGAGTATGGTATTTTCTGCTTTCTTGGCTTCACGGATGTAGGATATATGCAACCTATGGACCACAATATAGTTGGTGAAAGAATAAATTGACCTATAATAACCACTGACTGATAATAAATTTACACTCAGAAGTGCAGTAGGACCCTGGATGACAAGCATATCACTTGAACAAGAATATGAGCCTAATCTCAGCATACTAACCACAAACCAGAGATCAACATCCAACAGTAAACAACCAACTTAAGTAGGTCTTGAACTTCCCAAGTGATACATTTATAATTTCCATTAGAACAACATACTGAATATTGGAACAAAAATAAAACTTTGAATGGTGTGGAAGTCACAGAAGATGAATTTTTGTTGTCAAATGTTATCTAAAATAATACAGAACATAAGATATATAATAACTATAGGAGGCCTAACAAATTTTTGGGAATGAGAAAAATGACACTATATAAAAATGAGTTTGGAGAAATAGAAAGATGAATAATTACAGTTACATTGGTACTGTAGTGTGGATTTTTGGGTTTTGTACACAGTGACAGTCTGGATTTGTAGGCATGCACACAAGAGCAGGAACTAAGAAATTCTCCAAAATCCAAAGAAAAGAAAAGGCTTAGAAAATCTAGGTCTCATGTTACCCTAGGATCAATTAAAGAGCAGTAAAGTTCTCCATAAACCAAGAAGATTCGAGATATTTTGGTTCATGCATATTTTATATTAAAAAGAGATTACAGTTATCTAGGGTTTTTAAATCTCTTGGCCAATACTAGCCACTCCAAGCAATCTTCAAGGTTTAAGATAGGGTAGGAAGTATAAATAGAAGGACCCTCAATATCCTGAAAATCCTGTAAGTAATCCAAGAGTTTAAAAAGCTTGACTCTCATGTCTGTGCCATCTGTTGTGGTAAATGTGCCCAAGTATGATTGTCACACTGTATAGCAAAATGGATTCTGCTCTGAGTTAATAATAAAGGCAACAGCACAGCTAACTTGTACAGAAGTATGATCACACAATGTTGCACAGTTCTTTAGCACAAGAAGTCAGAGTTAGCATGTATCATAACATCAAAAACTTAAATACAACTACTTTCGTGAACATGATAATCATGTTTCAAGCATATCATTGTAAAAACTTGCCATGCTGCTGCTCAGCATGCGTGCGTGTCTATATATTTTCAAGTAATTAAAGAAATTACTTGTTTCTTGGTTGTAGAACCTAGTAATTGTGTGGTAAAGTACAAGCAAAAGTCATAAGCTGCAATAAAATAGAACCTCACCCAAAAAAAGCTAGCCATAACATATTTTTTTGTTTTCTTGGCCCTGTTTAGGTATCCAAGATCATTTATTACACAACTGATGTGGGAGTAAATACCTACTACTGTGTGGGCTCTCACATACTCTTTCATTCAAGCCCTAGAGTCATCGCCAAGCCAAGGGTTAAAATATAAATTCAATCAAATCTAATCACAAATACTGCAAGCCTATTTACAAGATCTTCCATCCACATAGGCCATGAGCCGGGTCTACTTTGATACCATTTGTAGCAATTCAGGATCTTACTCAAACAGATTACTTGAAAGGTATTATTGGATTCCTTCGCCCTGTACAAGCATCAAAGTTCTATCTAATACACAACTAATGTGAAACTAAATATATACTAGCACGAACTCTGTGTCTATGGTTGGATTTAATTGGATTAGAATTTGGATTTGAACTTTAGCATGATGAGCACGCCAAAACTTCAATGAGGGAAGCATGTATGAGCCTATACTAACATGTATTTAGTCCCACATTAATTATATATCAAATCAATTTTAAATACTTATATAAGATCAAAGAACCCAAATAATGCCATCCGACTGAACCTTTTGGGTGAAGTCCTAAGTTATTACAAATGCAATGTACATCAACAAAAGAAAGTAAGCAATTATCACAACATGGTCAAGGACTTTGGATATGATAAGGACTTCAGACATGGGGATTCTAAATGAGAGAATCCTCTCATTTCCAATTCAATAGAATCCAATTCTTCCAAAACTTTTTTCTTTTTAAAATTCAAAACTGATAAGGAGCCCGAGGAGCTCTTTTCAACTGATAGATGGAGTAAGGCTAGTAATGGCACTATCATTTATGGATTAAAAAGTCTTTTTGTGCACCATAATTTATGGAATTATGGCATTATGGTAGTATTGAAATTGACAATTGAACTAGAGCAACATGATTTGATTTTGAGGTTTAGATGATGCATTACAATGGAAAAATCTAATGTCTAGATGTTGTAAAAATACCTCTAATAACTATAAGAGATTAAATGACAGCCAACCATCACAATTGTATAGCACTAGAATTTGGCATGTTCGACACATAGTATAAAGAAGGATAATTATGATTCATTGACTAATCTTCACCATTTTGAAGTACTCTTAAGCAGTAATTCAAGTCTTGCCAGGACAAGGGCCGAGACAGCTGAGATGGCTCATCCTAGAGAGATTTTGGGATCGATCTCGATCGTCCTATCTCTTCCTATTTTAGTCATAATATGTTATAATCAATTTTAAATAGATCTAATTTATTATAAAAAAATGTAACTTTCAGAATTTAAACATATCTAAAAATCAAACAAAACACTAAAGCTTTATAAATATTTAAAAAAAAAACATTCCAAGCAAGTATCGAGACACCTAACCGGGTCGAGAATCAAGATGGTATAAAATGCAAGGCCTCTTATTCCATAAAAAAACCAGGATACCTCTATCCCACGAGATTTAAAACCTTGCTCTTGAGGATCAAACAAAGATTTTGCTTTCTCTCTTCAATATCCCATCAAGAATTAAAAATATCCTACTTAAAGCTTCTCATATCCTCAAACAAAGATTAAAAAGGAGAAATGCTAGATCATGCCAAAACACTTATTTTTGGTTAACCTAGCTAGCACTTGGTTTCTACTCTCTCCTTTCCCAACCAGGAAAGGGAGTTAGGCAGATTAATTAAGACTATCAAAAGCACTGAGTTTCCAAAAGCAAGGGGGAAAACATCTGCCCACAGCAAAACACAAAGATGGCAAACACCCATGATTTATATGTTAAAAATGACAATGTCAAAAGTTACATGGCCAAACAGAAGCCTTTGCAGATATACATAGCATACATAGACAGAATAGTCACAGTACATATGAATAAATTATTCTAGGAATACAAATCATACATAGAGTAGTAATATCAATGTAACAACCCACCCAAATTGCACAACCTTCAATAAAACAAAAGTCACAATTATGATATTTCACAATGTCCACCTCAAGTCCCACTATAGGAAACAGTTTAAATATAAATAAATTATAAGATACCTTTATTCAAAAGGAATACATGTCCAATGAAAACAAATCAAATATTTAACAGATCTCAAAACTATTACAGAGCATATCTTTGTATTTCACAGAATTTCCATTTGTTTGAGATGTTGGTCCACCACAATATCTTCTCAAAGTTCAGTCAGGTCACAATTCAAACAGACCAAGTCATCCATTGCAACCTTCATTGCTCTTACCTTCTCACATAAGTAGGACCTTGAATGACTAATTAATCCATCAAAAGAGAATATTAGCTGAGTCAGTTATCATCTCTCCTTAAGAGTGGAAAGAACAACAAATGATATATAGTCCCAAATAAACAAAATCCCTGATCCCAAGTCCCATCTACAAGCATATTTACACCACTTCGCCTTAACTATAAGGTAGCATGGAGCATTGTTGGTCATATTTTCATGACAACCATGGCTGGTATTGGAAGTATGATGGTTGGTGTTACCAGAATTAAAAAGTTGAAACAGTTTCTTGGGTAGCAGTTTCACCATGCAGATTTGGCCAAATCGTGTTTTTTACAAAGGCATTTAGGAAGTATGACGTGATATTAAGTATTTACCACATGATATTATGTGACTAACTTGGTTTCTGAAATATGGATGACAAATGTTAAACCAGTTGACACCCTAATGTATAGCTCAAAAGTAGCAAACTGCCTAAGGAAGTATTATTGGATAGTGGGTAAATTCATCTTCATTTTTCACAAAAAGAACAGTCTAGATGTTGTATTTGCTATAATAGTTTACAACACAGCTCTCTAAGAAGCTCCTACAAGAGGAGACCAACAGAAGAAACTTGGTAAATACCTAGTAGACACATAACCAGAACCATATTAGCATATATTTCCAGTTAAAAGAGGGCTTGCCAAATGTTGCACCTTACTTGTGTCATGGAGGGGTTGAACCAATCGATCTGCATGTTCTAGTGTTTGGGAATAGTGGAGGACCTCATAAACTAAAGACCATAGTTATGCAACACTATTTATAAAAAGTAATGGAGAATACCATGTGAGGACTATTTGAAGCCAACAGTTGTTTTGTTCAAAGGAAAGCAAGAATTCTTAGACTGAGTTTTGAAGCAAAATTGATAAGAGCCATTAAAGATCTTGAACAAGTAGTTTAAGTTTTTTTCCCCCTTCTCCAAACTTGAATGATTATAAAATTAATGTTCCTGCCTGAGGGATATTAAAAATTTGATGATTAACTCATCAGTTCGGATCATAATAAATGTTACGGTTGTTGTGCATTAGAAGTAAACTTTCTCTGTGTGGACATTGAAGTTGACGAGTTTTCACTTAAAAAATGTGAAATTTGACCCAGTTCGCAGTGAAGAAAGAATTCAATTTTCAAATATAACTATTCATCAGTGAAGTGAGAATATGACCAAATTGTATAAACAATAATCATTTCAACAAGTTGTGGTGAAAAGCACAGATCATTTTAACACTGACAAGAGATATACATACCCCAAGCTTTGAACCCGCACTCCAAGCTTCTTTTTGGCTGAGACAGACTTCTGCTCAGCAAGAAATTTCAAAAACTCCTCTGCTGTAATCGTCTTCTTGCATCTATCCATGAATTTTTGCAGTGAACTTATAATTTCCTCGCTTGTAATTTTAAAGACTTCCGTTACATCTGCAGGAATTGAGAAATAATGCTCTGCAAGTGGATGGTGAGACAGTGGCCCCAGCCCGAGCTCTTCAAATCGTTCAACACCCTCACTCTTGCAGATTGCAACCTCCAAATCATACAGCGAGGTAATTCTCCGTGCACCAACAAAACAGTGTATAAACGCATTTACCTGATGAATATGAAACTTATATTAAATATCAAAGATACCGCTAAATTTTCTTACATGTCTGTTAATATCTGAATTTGTTCTTTCTTTTCATATTATTAACTACTTCATGAGGCTATTGGAAGGTCAGAATTCAAACCGTTAATGAGTTTTCTGTAGATATTTATGCCAGCAAGTGATGCGATAGACCAGTAGATCGTAATCAACAAGATCAAGTACAGATTACTTGATGTGGGGGGAGGACAGGTTTCCCTCCTAATTCTATGCTGAGAGAAAGAAAAGACCAACCTTTCCTTCAGTAACTATTAGGCGGTGGAGAGACGGGACGTCCTGAAGCTGAAACCCTAGCGAACTCCAAGAATCGACCTTTAACGAGATGAGAGCGGACTGCGAGACATTCCATGCCGAGACACTCTCTCCGGTAGTGGCGAGGTCCTGGTGAGCTTTCACCACGGCAGCCTCCACCCTCTCGAGCATCGCCTGGGGTCTCGGAGAGGGGTTGGATTGAGGGAAGGTAGGATTTTGGCGGTAGGGATTGCAGTGTTGGGAAAAGCTAGGGTTCTGAACGGGGAATTGGCGAACGCCGGGAGAGTTCACCGGGTGGTGGAGATTGCCCGGGAGGGGGAAAGGGGAGTTAGCGTTCTGGGAGGGATGGTTGGGAGGCAGGAAGCCTCGACCTCGTCCGCCGCCGCCGTGGTGGCGGACGTATCGCGGCGGCGGCCGATACATGAGAGAAGAGACGAGAAAAGTTTAAAATCGACGTGAACCGATGCGGCCATTGCATACCCACTTGCCCCCAAAAAAAAAGATGATAGCTCTTCCACCTAGGGGTGCAACTTGGGCCGGGTTCAACTCGAAAACCCGATTTGCAGCAGTACTCAAACTCTAGTTTGCTTAACCCGAACCCGAAGGATCCGGATTGAACCCAGACCGATTTGCAACTTGAGCCAGGTTAGGGTTGCAGTCAATCCGAACCCGAGAAAATGTAGGCCCACTGATGTTGTGGAAGTGATGATTCTTGGGACTGCGGAAATGAGCAATTTATGAAACATTTGTAACTTCTAATATGAAGTTTGCCAAAATTTTATGAAAGCATCTGGAAAGAGGTGATGAGTAGCTGGGAAAGGGGTGATGAGTAAAAAATCAGAGAGCTTTGGATGGCGAATGCAGTCTCGCTACTTGAAAAAGATTTCTCATACCAGACTTATATGGTCTTCTAACTGGCTCTTTATATCATCTCCTGCTTTCGAAGGATAAAGGTGACTTCATCAATGCATATGGTGGCTATTGAAATGTTATGCAACATTTGGATTACAATTTTACCCTTATAATTTAATGAACTAAAATATAGCTGCTTATTTGTTTTTTATCTCTATTAACCCTCCAACCTTCTGAACCTGAACAAAATAGGGTTAGGGTTAGGACATTTTACTTCCATGAGCCCGCCCACACCCACACACCCCGCCCTCTCCCTCTCCCTCTCCCTCTCCAAATGAACGGAAAAAAAGAATTGCTCAATCAATCTATTGAGTCTTTGTTTGAAGATATTTCAACCCTCAATTGAACAATGGACAAGCAAGTAGTGAATTGGGAAGGATATAAGGATGAAAAGGTTTTTTTTTGACTTATATCAAATTTTGTTTTTCACGATCCGCATCTTGTTCGGCCACACAACGCCGAACAGATGCCTTCTGTTCGGCCCTAGTTGGCCGAACAATAAGCTTCTGTTCGCCAAGTGAGGCCGAACAGAAGCCTTCTGTTCTGCCACAAAGGGTCGAATAAAAACGTTGTGTTCTGCCCTGTGTAGCCGAACAGAAGGCTTCTATTCGGTCAGGATGGGTCGAACAGGGGCCCTCTGTCCAGTCCATTCTGGTTGAACAGAAGGCTTATGTTCGGCCACACAGGGCCGAACAAGGGGGTGGGGTTTAGGGTTTAGTCTTAGAGTTTAAATTGATTATTTTTTGACTGTGTAGGGCGATGCTTCAACCGAAGGCGGCATGATTAGCTCTGAATGTGTGATGGATTACACAAATGAATTTACAACTTACGAGGTCTTATAATTTTGATTGCAATTTTTATTAGTTCCCAGGCAATGTGTAAAATTGTTTACTAACATAAAACTTTTTATTGTGTAGATATTCAAGAGTAGAGAAGACTTGTGTAATTGGTGTCGGGAAGCTGGAAGGAAGAATGAATTTATTGTTATTATTAAAACTTCTGATTCGGGTACTGATAGCAAGAAACCAAGAATTGTACTTGCTTGCAAGAGGAGTGGTACCTGCAAAAGTAAAAGCATAAAGGAAAAGGGATAAAAAACCAGGGCCAATGGCATTAAGAAGTATGGGTGTCCTTTTGCATTAAGAGGAAAAAAATTGAACACTGCAATGATTGGATGTTAATGGTCATTTGTGGATTGCACAATCATCCAGCTGCAAAGCATCTCGAGGGGCACTCATATGCTGGATGATTATCGAAGCAGGAGACTTTATTGTTAGTGGATATGTCGAAGACTTTGGTTTGGCCAAAGGCCATATTGTCCACATTGAAGCAAAGGGATGCCCTCAATATTACGTGCATGAAGACAATCTACAATGCACGGCAGAGGTGTAAGGTTGTAGAGAAAGCTAGGAGATCTTAGATGCAACATTTTCTGGGTAAATTATCCGAGTATAAGTACTTTGAGTGGCATAGAAATTGTATTGAGTCTGATGTTGTGCATGACTTGTTTTGGGCTCACCCTGGAAGCATAGATTTGTTACGTGCATTCCTCGTGTTTTGATAATGGATTGCACTACAAGATGAATAAATATCGTCTTCCTCTCTTAGAGATTATGGGGGTGACATCAACTAACCTCACATTTTCTATTGCTTTTACATACATGGACTCTGAGCGAGAAGATAACTATACATGGGCATTAGAGAGATTGCGCAGCATTATGGATGCTGATATTCTGCTTGAGGTGATAGTCACAGATCGAGACTTGGCTTTATTGAATGCAATTCAGAAGGTATTTCCTACGGTAACACATATGTTATGTAGATGGTATATTAGTAGGAATGTTTTGGCCCAGTGCAAAAATTTATTTAAAATGAAGGAGAAATGGGATAAGTTTATAATGAGTTGGAATATACTAGTGTTGTCACCATAGAAGACAAGTATAACGATCATTGGAGTGCACTCCAGAGAGAGTTTAGTACCTATCTAGATGCTTTACGGTATGTGTCAGATATTTGGCTGAGCAAGTTCAATGAAAGATTTGTCGCAGCATGGATGGACGCACGTAGGCACTACGGAAATATGACAACTAATATGTATCATAAGAAATTGATTAAGTTTATAAATTTATAATTTAATTGTGTATTGTTATCTAACTTATATTAATTATATTTACTTTACTAGGGCTAAAAGTGCACATGCAAGGCTTAAAAGATAGCTTGGATCAAGCCAAGGGACTTTCGAGTCATCTTGAACAAAAATTCATAGTTTGATTGAGTTGCAGCACAGTGACATCAAAGCCTTATTTGAAAAGAGTTTGGCAATCGTGCAACACAACTTCAAGCCTGCTGAATTCAAAGAACTATGAGGTTTTCTATCTTTAACTGCATTAAATCATATCCTCGCCCAAGCGAACCGAACCAATTCAATTGGGATTGATGAATCAATTTGTGGGTGTGCTATTCGACGCACACATGGATTATCATGCGCTCATAAGATTGTGCAGTACAGAATGGAAGGTCGGCCTATTCCCCTCGACTGCATAGATCCTCATTGGAGAAAACTTGATATGGTGTCTGCTTCAAATGTGCAAATTATGATGCTGAGCTGTGAACCAAAGTTAGATATAATTGCTAAGAAATTCAAGCAGTTAGATGGGGCTTCTAAATTGCAGATGTTAAGGAAATTGAGAGAGATTGCAAGCCCAGATAATACTTCGCTTAAAGAACCTGCAAAAAGGATGACCGGTTCATGTGGCCACACTTCATTGAAGGTCGATACGTCTACACACCATGATCCTTATACCTTTGAGTTGGTTCTCTCTAGACAAGATAGTTACTCACCTGGTACGGGCACCCCACTGAGTCTAGTGCAAAAGAGGCAACCGAGGAAGAAGGTAAAAAGCATGGAGTATCATGTCGGTGTGTATCGGGGCATGCCGATGTGTGCACGGCCCATGCTGCTTATTATTAGCATGCAATAGTTTGTAATATTATTCGATATGGTTTGCAGGTTTTTCGTCCTCAAACCCGTTCATATAAGCCAACAATGTATATTGATCAAATTTCAGATGAGTTAAGGTCGTTCATCTAGCATATCAAGGACGAAAAGCTAACTTGCTTGGATTTGGAGAGGAGGATATGTTAGGAAGGATTTATTACACGAGTTGCAAAGTCATTCAGAGCACTATGCGCTTTATTTGTTGTTGAAAGGTTTGATGAGATCGCTCAAGAATTATTATATTTTGAGAATTGTCCATCATCTGACAAGTGGATGACGTTGCCGAATATGGGGCACCTTATAGCATCCTGCTATAACGTTGTCTTATACCACCTCTTTTTGTAACATTGTCTTACATTCCTACCTTTTAGATCAGTGCCTCTTCCTCTTCTATCATGCAAAAACATTGCAGTAGCATTCGTAAATGGCAATCATTTTATGGAGGTATTAATTAAATGTCTCTTTCTTATCCTTAAATGACTCATAAATTATTTTATTTATAAATTTATTTATTTGTAGGTGTTTCTGTTGCCGGATCATCCCGTTCTCCCAATAGCGAGCAACTAGCGAAGATATCATTTACATTATGTGCCCGGATGGGCAACTTTTTATGAATCTAGGATTCAACAGTTCAAACAAATGATATCGTTAGATGTTATTATTAGCAAGACTGTTGAGTTGTGGATTGCAAGTTTCATCAATATACACAAAGTTGTATAATGTTTGAAAATTTTATATATAGTGCATTCTTTTTTTAGTTGACTGACCGTGCCGATGCATGCCGGGGCATGCGATGCATGCTGGGGCATGCCAATGCATGTTCAGGAGTTGGAGCGTGCTAGTCGGCCTGTGCCAGTGAGTGCCGATGCGTGCCAACCTGTGCTGAAGCATGCTGATGCATGCCGGCACAAGTTGGGTCATGCCGATCAGCCCGTGCCGGTGAGTGCCAGCCCGTGCTGACCTATAACTCCACCCCATAATTAACAAGATTATTATTAGCATGCGATTGTTTACTAATTTATAATTAGCGAGACTATTGAGTTGTATATTGCATTTGATATAATCTTCAATATGGACTCTGGAACAAAAAAGAACATTTAAAGGAAACTCAGACTTTCATTCAAATTTCAATGTATTTTACAAAAAGATATGCTAAAAGCCAAAAAATATATATATGGTACATCATCAATCCCCATCTTGCCATGGTCGATGCTTGTACTGCTATAGTGATGCATGACTAGGGCCAGGTACATTAGGCTTACCTGATGAAATATGCTGACCCTGCAACACCTGTGACATCTGAGAAATAACATCGTACAGGTCGATCCCCTATGATGTAACCTCTTCTCGACCCATATGTAGAATGCTGGTGCAAATGTTAATGGCATTTGCAATACGTCGCCCTTGCACGTCAGCATTAACATCATCGGGACTTGATCGGGAATAGATACTGGATCGGCTCTCTAGGAGGTGAACTACCAGGTGCGTGATATAAGAATATCAATCCATATATCCTGGCACGCAATCGGATGATCAGGTCATCGGATGACTCCTGCTCGCTCGGCTCAGCAGGTGATCCTCCTGCCTCTCCCACATCTAATCATAGAAGACGTATCGGATGTGGTACGATGCTGTTGTCGATCCTCTGCTGGCTCACTCAGGGCCTAGTGGTGCGCGGGGGATCGTTTGTATCCTGTCGAACTGTCGTAGAACCCTTTCATGATAATAGGGTTCCCTTTCAGGATGATAGGGTTCTACGACATCCATGCACTTCAGGCATCCACTAAAGACTGCAATATCTAGGAATGGACGATCCTCCTAAATATGACGATGGGGATCCCAAACTACCTGCTAAATCCTAATCAGTTTGATAATATATGGCAAATCATAGAAATATACAAGTGCATGGTCTAAGGTACATACCTAACCAGCACTCAAAATGTCCAAGGACTCGCGTAGAATCATTAAATGTTCCATCGTGGTGGACTACCGGGAATCCATCAATACACTAAATGTCCGTGTATTGATAGCACCTCCTGACGCACGTCTACTTGTGACACACCCAACAACTCCACTAGTAGGTCCTCAGCATCCTGATCACTCATTCTATCACATGACAGTGACACTGAGGCACCTATGACACTAATTCCTAATATGGCGACAACGTCATCCAACGTGATTGTCATCTCGCCAAAGGGAAGATGGAAGGTGTTCGTCTTGGGCTGCCATCTCTCTACGAAGCCCGAGACAAGAATCTTATCGACAAACCGATAAGAGTAGTGCACTAGTTCAACCAGGCTCAACTGCTGAACTAATGCTCTGAACCTCCTATTCGATTGCCCTGATGCCCACCACTACCACTCACCTATCTTGGCAGTGTGGTTCATGCACTTCAGTGGGGCTCGTTCCTATAAAATATAAATGGGTAACATAAATAAATTATATAACAGCATCGTAATAATGCATTAAAGAAAATACACTACAATAACAAACAAACAATACCTGTTGCCTCCAGATGGAGGCTGCTATATATGTCCTGAAACTACTAAGGACAGACTCATCCTCTGGACCACCTGGACAAGGCACATCCGCTTTATCTTCAATATCTATAGCTGGGATGTCCTCGTCTACTGTCTCAGCTGAGGGAGATGGTGCCATAGGAACCTCTGGTGCAACAGAAACCTCTGGCTCAGCATGCCTGCCACAACATCTTCTGGGAGACGCTGTGGGTCTAACTCTTGAGGGACCAGCATCCATATATGAAACATGGTATTAATCAGCATTAATACACAAGATTAAAATATGAACAAATTAAAAAAATATCCAATTTTTTCTCAAAAACTTAACTATACCGATTTATAATTGATTTAAAAATTTTACTAAATATGATTTTTTAACTACTTATATAAAATTACTTATATAATAAATTTAAATTTATTTAAAAAAATTTAAAATTGTAACTCCCTGGTTCTCTTTTTGGCCCAGAGAACACTCTTTTCGACCTATTAGGCCAAACAAATTGATCTCTATTCGGCCCTGGTGGGTCGAACAAAGATCACTCTATAGGACAAACAGAGTGTTCTTTGTTAATGGGCCGAACAGAGACTCAACCCATGCTCGACCCAGGGCTTTGCCGAAGGGTGGAGGGGATGAAGGGGACCGGAGGGAGGGATGGAGGGGCCGGAGACGAGGCAAGGAAGGTGAGGAGGAGGCCGTAGGCGAGGGAGTGGGGGGGGTGAAGCCGAGGGAGGCGAGGGAACTGGAGGCGGTGGGTTTAGGAAACCTACCACCGCTGGTTGCTGCCGGTGTCGGGGAAGGAGCTGCTAGGGATGCCGCTCGGTGCCGAAGAAGAAGATCATCGGGACAAGGCTCTGCCGGTGCCGGAGAAGGAGTAGGGAGAGGGGGAAGAATGGATCGGGTGGTGCGTTGAGGAGGGGTGTGCAAATGATTTGGGAGGAGGGAGTGGAGGGTGCACAAAGGGGTAGTTTAGGAATATTAATTTTTAGGGGGGGGTGCAGAGAGTAATTTAAGGAGTGTAGAGAGTAAAAAATTAAGAGGGGGTGTACAGAGCAATCCGAGCGGTACAAATAGAAATTCCCGCAATTTATATGTGAGGGAACGAGTTACCGCACAGAATGTTAACAAGTTACGGTCACCGCAAGTTATGTTACTGACCTAACTGGGGAATGGTTAAATTAGCTCGATCAAGGCAGCAAATAGGATGCTGTTTGTGGACACGAGCGAACCAGAGGGATTTCATCTAACAGTAACAATATAGAGTATGACGCCGGCGTGACCAATATCAGGAACCTCTCTCTCTCCCCTCCTCCCTCCTTTCCCTCACCAACGGAATGCCGAGCCCCTTCCTCCCTCTCCTCCTCCTCCTCTTGCTTTTTCCCTTCTTAGGGAACTCGATCTTGGAGCAAGAGCTCCACCGTTCGATCACGGGGCCACAACCTCTCCTACAACGCCATTGATGTGGCTGGTGATGCCACGTGGACATTAACAACAAAACCAACTGACAGCGTAAATATAGGCAAGCAGCCTCGACTTCTCCAAGACGGCCTCGATAGCCTCGCCTTCTCCAAGGCAGCCTCGACGACCCCGCTTCCTCCAAGTCGGTCCCCAGCAGCCCCAATTCCTCCAAGTTGCCCCCCAACGGCCCCGACTTTTCTAAGGCAGCCTCGATGGCCCCACCTTCTCCTAGGCAGTCTCGACGGCCCCACCTTCTCCAAGTCGGCCTCCAGTGGCCCCGACTTCTCCAAGGCGGCCTCGATGGCCCCGCCTTCTTCAAGACAGCCTCGACGGCCCCGCTTCCTCCCAGTCGGCCCCCAGCGGCTCCAACTCCTCCAAGGCGACCTCGATGGCCCCGCCTTCTCGAAGGCAACTCGCGATGCCTGACAAGATCTGGCCCACCTACTGCCTGACACGATCAGGCCCATCTACCGCCTGGCCTGCGCAGCCCAACAGAGCCAAGCCCATCTGCCACCTGACTTGCGTAGTTGATGGGATCAGGCCCACCAACTATCAGACCCATATGCCCAATGGGACCAGAACCACCAACCAGCTCCTATTCACGTAATCGCCACGAGTTTAGCATACATTCCTCTTCACTGAACTCCACGTGGCTGATCCCCAGACGGATACCGAAGGTCCATAAAAGGGTAAAAGAATCCAAAATAAAGGGGGTTACATGCACATACACTTTCTAACCTGAAAAAACCTTTCGGTTCTCAGAGCCTTCTTCTTTTTCAGAGCTTCTTCAAGCTCTCACTGTTGTGACCTCGGTTGCTAACTTGACCGTCGAAGGGTTCTTGCTGGAGCAACCTTCGACATCGGGACTTCTTGCAAGCCGTCCGCTCTGGATAAGGCTGCACCAACAAACAACGTTTTTCGACAATTGATTAACCATGAGGGAGAGCATTTGGGGGGCAGATCGCTGGCACAGAAGGCCCTTCTCCAAGGCTACAATTGGCTCACCATGAGAGAGAACTCTGCCATGTTGGTTCAGAAATATGACGGCTGCCAACGACATGCACATATCCAATGATAGCCATCTACTTTATTGAGTCCACTCTCGGTCCCATGGCCCTTTGTTTAGTGGAGAATGGACATTCTTGGACCGTTCCCCCTGGCTTCGGGTCAGCGGAAGTTCTTGCTTGTCGCCATCGACTACTTCACCAAGTGGGTTGAAGTCGAAGCACTGACCAAGACCACCGAGAGCAAGGTCAAAGCCTTCTTCTGAAAGTCTATCATATATCGTTTCAAGTTACCTCACACCATCATCACCGACAATGGCCGGCAGTTCAACAATGCCACATTCAAGACTTTCTACGCCAAGCTGAATATATGTCACCGATTCACCTTCATCGGTCATCCACAGACCAATGAAGAGGCCGAGGTCATGAATTGGACCATCCTTCGAGGACTCAGAACCCGGCTGGACGGGTCCAAAGGCAGATGGTTGGAGGAGCTCCCTAGCGTGCTATGGGCATACCATACGACTCCAAGAGCCCCGACGAGAGAGACCCCCTTCAGTCTCATCTTCAGATCCGAAGCGGTTATCCCCATCGAGATCGGCTTGCTAAGTCCCCGGGTGGAGTCCTACAATGAAGAAGACAACTCCACACAGCTGAGAGCCAACCTCGATTTCATTAATGAGGCGCACGACCGAGCACGGCTCCGGATGGCCACCTTTCGCCAACAAGCAACCAAGTACTACAATGCTCGGGTACATCCCAAGATGTTCTGTCCCGGAGATCTAGTCCTCAGAAAGGCTAAAGTATCTAAGACGACGACGAAGGGCAAGCTATCAACAAACTGGAAGGGTCCTTATCGTATCACCGAGGTACTTCACCGAGAAGCATACCGGATCAAAGAACTCGACGGATGGCCCATTCCACGCACTTAGAACGCAGACAACCTCCGCCAATACTATCAATGATGTACCCCCTTCACTCTTGATAATAAAATTTTTTTCAAATACTACATTTGGCTTATCTTCAAAGCTAAGGACTTGTTAACTAAAGGAGCTCGGCGGCATCACGACTAACGGAACACTACTCGGTTCGGCATGGAGACGCCCCCAAAGTGATTTAAGACCCTAACAATCCCGTACCCGCTCAAGTCATCCCTCGGACTAGCACACAAACCCTCGAGGTAGTTCTAAAGGAACTCGACGACATTGCGACTAACGGGACACCACTCGGTCCGACGTGGAGATGCCTCCAAAGTGGTTCAAGACCCTAAGAGCCCCCTACCCACTCGAATTGCCCTTCGGGCCAGCATATAAACCCTCAAGGAAGTTCTAAAGGAGCTCGACGGCATCGTGGCTAATGGAACACCACTCAGTCTAGCATGGAGATGCTCCCGAAGTGGTTCAAGACCCTAACAGCCTCATACCCGCTTGAGTTGCCCCTCGGGTCGGTAGACAAATCCCTGAGGCAGTTCTAAAGGAGCTCGGCGGCATTGCGGCTAATGGAACACCACTCAGTTCGGCGTGGAGATGCTTCTGAAGTGGTTCAAGACCCTAACAGTCCCATACCTGCTCGAGTTGCCCCTCGGGCCGGCACACAAACCCCCGAGGTGGTTCTAAAGAAGCTCGGCGGCATCGCGGCTAACGGAACACCACTCGATCCGACGTGGAGATGCCTCTGAAGTGGTTCAAGATCCTAACAATCCCGTATCCGCTCGAGTCGCCCCTCAGACTAGCACACAAACCCTCGAGGCGGTTCTAAAGGAGCTCAACAGCATTGCGGCTAATGAAACACCACTCGATCCGGTATGGAGATGCCCCCAAAGTGGTTCAAGACCCTAACAGCCTTGTACCCGCTCGAGTTGCCCCTCATGCCGGCACACAAACCACCGAGGTAGTTCTAAAGGAGGTCGGCGGCATCATAGCTAATGGAACACCACTTGGTCCGGCATGGAGTCACCCTTGAAGTGGTTCAAGATCCTAACAGTCCTGTACCCGCTTGAATCACCCTTCGGACCAGCACATAAACCTCTGAGGCGGTTCTAAAGGAGCTTGGCAGCATCGCAACTAACGAGACACCACTCAGTCTAGCATGGAGATGCCCTCAAAATGGTTCAAGATCCTAACAATCCCATACCCGCTCGAGTCGCCCCTTAAGCCAGCACACAAACCCCAAGGCAGTTCTAAAGGAGCTCGGCAGCATTGCGGCTAACAGGACACCACTCGATCCGGTGTGGAAATCCCTCCGAAGTGGTTCAAGACCCTAACAGTCTCGTACCTGCTTGAGTCACCTCTCGAGCTGGCACACAAACCTCCGAGACAGTTCTAAAGGAGCTTGGCGGCATCATGGCTAATTGGACACCACTCAGTCTGGCATGAAGATGCCCTCGAAGTGGTTCATGACCCTAACAGCCTCGTACCTGCTCGAGTCGCCCCTTGGGCTGGCACACAAACCCCCGAGGCGATTCTGAAAGACTCCTAAACGCTCTTAAGTGTTCCTCAACCAACACTGATACCTTGTGTTCATTCCATCAGATGGCTAAGGGATGAAGGACTCGGCCGACAACACGAGTTTGTGCGGACCCTAGTTGGATCGCAGGGGGGACTATGGCCACTTGCTACCGAGCCTAAGTATTGGGACTAGTGCGACACCACAGACACATGAAGCATCTACAAAAGATAAGTAGAAGCTTTTGGATAAAAATTTTTCCTTCCCATCAATATTCAAAGCAATTACAAAATCCGACTCGAAGTCGGTTACAAGCAAAGGAAAAAAGATACAAAAGGAAAAGAAAAATACAAAAGCAAAAGCCTAAAAGTCTACGGCTCGCCCAATCCTGGCTCTCCACCGGCCTCATCCCCATCCGTCTCCACATCATCCGGGTCTCCAGGCTGGATAGCTTCGAGGTCATCGATCCCGAAGACTTCGGAGACCTTTGCTTTGCAGTGCCCGAAGCCTTGAGCGTAAGCATTAAGGCTGGCTTCGATCACCTCTTGCTCGAATTCTGGCAAGTTTCAGAACTCCCTGATGGCATTCTGAGCCTAGGCCTCGGCTTCCCGGACTCAAGCCTCAGCCTTCTCAGCTTGGGCTTCAGTTCCCCAGGCCCAGATCTCAGCCTCCTCGGCCCGGGCCTTGGCATCCCAGACTCAGGCCGCGGCTTTGACCCTCTTCTGTTCGGCCTCCCGCACTGCCGCCTCTGCCGCAGTAGCCCTCTCCTCGACGATATGGGCGTTGCCTGCCATCGTGTCAGCCCGGCTCTTGGCATCCTTAAGCCAGCGGGTTAGCTCATCAACCCTACCTTCGATCGATGCCAGGCTCGTCAAGACCACCACCAGCTTGGCCTCGACCACGAGAGTCTGGCTGAGCTCGATCGCCGCCTTGCTCTCCGCCTCCCTGAACTGGGCCCTCCACTCGTCCCGATTGACTTCTGATACAAGGAGCTTGCTGGCCAGGTCATTCTCATGGGCCTTGGCCTCTTCCAACTTCTGGGCAAATTTCTCTGCCATTCCCTTGCATCGGTCCCGATACTTATCCACTCTCTCCTGGAGCGTGCAGCCGAGTTGCACGTCCGAATCATAGAGTCTCTGATAGCGAGGGCCTTGTTGGCCATCTGCATGGATCAACCGATCAACCATAGATCAAACCAGATGAATATAAAGAGAGCACATATAGAAGTTACCTGAAGCACCGACACATATGTCGTATTAAGAAGCTCAGAGGCGGTCTCACGGTGCAGCTGCGCACAAAGCGTGGCAGATGCACCATCTCCTGCAAGCGCTCTGCCTGTAGTGCATCCTCTATTGTTGAGAACCTCGATGGCGACCGCGGTGGCTGGGCTGGAGCCTTCCTGACTGCCCGTTGGGTGGCTGCTCGGGTGGGCGGCGAAGGCGAGTCCTCCGGCTTCGCCTTGCCTTCATCCGCCAGCCCCGCCTCGCCTTCGTTCGCCGTCGCCACAACCTCCCCCTCTTTGGCCACCAAGGCGACCTCTTCCGCCTCCAGCTCAAGAGGAGCCGAGCGTTTGCCTTCGGCCCCAAACTCACCCACCTCAGCCAGCTCCGTGGGGGCTGGAGTTTCGTTCCCGGAATCCAAGTTGACGACCACCAGCTCGAGAGCAGCCGGGGATCCTTCGCCAACTTCTTCGGTTGGGGCCGGCTGGCCCCTCTCCTCCATTCTCGCCTCGGTCATCGTGGGAACATCTTCGCTTGCCGGTGCCTCGGCCAAGACGCTCTTCCTCGGCTCCTCTGCAGGAGCTGCCTCTGTCAGAGCCACCTCTGTGGGGACTTCGAAGGCCTGGGCCAGCTTGCCCTAGGCCTTCTGTCGAACCCTCTTTGTCGGCCTCACTACCTCACTGGCCTCTTGCCTCTTCTTCCGCATAGCCGCCTTCAGCTTCTTGGTAGGCACCCTCATCGTTGCACAAGGAGCCGACAGTTAGAAAAAGAAAAGACCAAGTCAAAGGACGAGAAGGATGGGATCTCGCGCTCACCAACCGCCGAGGCCAACTCAGCCTCGTAGAGGTTCTCCTCGGCCAACAACTCCTTGTAAGAGGGGATCTCAGAGGATATCAGGCGGTCGAAGAGCTCCCGGTCCCTCTCGTCCATAGCAAAGTTTTTATTGGGGCCAACGTCAGGTTCCCTCCAACTCATCCTCACTCCATCCACATGGGCAAACAAGAAACGAGATTTCTATTCCTTGACTTTAGAGGAGAGGTGAAGTGGCAGAGTCCGACCTGGCCTAGAAGTAAAAATCTACTACCCGTCTTCACCGTGGTGGCAGAGCTTATAAAGGGCCCGGAACATAGAGATCCTAGCTTCCGAGCCCTGGAAGAAATAGAGGATAGCAAAAGCATAGATGATCTGAATCGAGTTCGGAGTCAACTGCATTGGGACCAGTCTATACTTATCTAATAAGTTCAGAATAAAGGAATGAAAGGGAAGATGAAGCCTGCACCTGAAGAACTCCTGGTACAGAGCTATCCGATTGGATCGGTCGAAGGTCACTCTGTCCTCGGGTCTAGGTGCAGACAGACGGATGTAGCTAGGGACTCTATACCTATCCCTAAGGTCATCTACTTCCTTAGGGGTCATGGTGGAAGCCACCCCCCGGCCCTGCCAAATCAAGACTGGCTACCGAAGGAGAGGCCAGACGAGCTAAAGACGATGGAGCTACCCTAGCTGGGGCTACCCTAGGTGGAGGTGCCCTAGGAGGAGATACTTGAGGTGGTGGTTGGACATCTATCGTCGGACGGTCATAGATAGTGATACTCCCGACCAGCCGACGCCTTCGATGAACCAGGGGAACCTCCTCCTCCTCCTCTTCCGAGGATTGAGAGGAGCTCACAACATGCCTCTTGCCCTCCCTAATGATGCACTGATCCATGGACACAAGGAAGAAGACAAAGAGCAGAAGGGAAGCAAAAAGAGATTGACCTAATGTCAGGGAAAGAAATGGAAGTTTCGGACTCTGAAAGTTCAGGACTCAGGAGGAAGAAGACAACAAAGAAGATGATGGTAGCATAAAGGTCGCCCTCGGGCGGAAGGGGCAGTTTTATATAGGCTTTTTGAATTGCCTTGCCCGAGGCAGCGCTATGCAGCCTTCTGCGATTGCACATGACATCCAGTTGTTGACAATCCCGTCAATGCCCGAGATACGGTGCCTCGGTTCTGCCCATGGAGCGAGATTTGTGGCCAATGATAAGACGTGAGGAGCAGTGGAGTAATTATGGCACCCGTTTTCCCCATTCTTTGAGAGATATTCTTTCGACGCGCCTAATACTAATGTCATCTTTCACGTTTTTACTTGATTATGGAAGGATTTCGAAGCGACAGTTTCGGAATGATGCGCCGCACCTCCGACAATTGAAGGTGCGTGAAAGCCAACAATTATTATAAATTGTCATGCTCCTTTCGCCCAAGGGTTAGCGGACGCATGGCCCCTCGAGCTCAGGAGCGGGGGGCATCTGATGTGGCCGATGGCGCCACGTGGACATTAATGGCGAAGCCAACTGATGGCATAGATAGGGGCAGGCGGCCCCGACTTCTCCAAGGCGGCCTCGATGGTCCTGCCTTCTCCAAGTCGGCCCCCGATGGCCCCGATTCCTCTAAGTCGGCCCCTAGCGGCCCCGATTTCTCCAAGGCGGCCTCGACGGCCCCACCTCCTCCAAGTCGGCCTCGACGGCCTCGCCTTCTCCAAGGCGGCCTCGACGGCCCCACCTCCTCCAAGTCGGCCTCCAGCGGCCCCGTCTTCTCCAAGGCGACCTCAATGGCCCCGCCTTCTCCAAGGCGGCCTCGATGGCTCCACTTCCTCCAAATCGGCCCTCAGCGGTTCTGACTCCTCCAAGGTGGCCTCGACGGCCCTGCCTTCTCCAAGGCAGCTCGAGCCGCCTGACAAGATCAGGCTCACCTACCGCCTAGCCTGCGCCGTTTGACACGATCAGGCCCACCTACCGTTTGTCCTGCGGAGCCCAATAAAGCTAGGCCCATCTGCCACCTGACCTGCGTAGTGATGAGACCAAGCTCATCAACTGTCAGACCCATGTGCCCGATGAGATCAGGCCCACCAACCAGCTTCTATTCATGTAATCACTAGAGTTTAGCAGACATTCTTCTTCACTGAACTCTACGTGGCTGATGTAGGTCTATAAGAAGGTAAAAAAATTTGAAATAATGGGGGTGCATACACACTTTCTAACATGAAAAAACCTTTGGATTATCGGAGCCTTTTCTTCTTTTTTAGAGCTTCTTCAAGCTCTATTTTTTAAGCTCTCACTGCTATGATCTTGATTGCTAACTTCATTGTCGGAGGTCCTCATCAGAGCAATTTTAAATTCCGAAATATCTTGCAAGCCGTTCGTTCCGAAGAAGGCTTCACCGGCAAACGATGTTTCTCTAATTCCAGTGATCAAGCGACAACAGCCTTCACCGCGTCCTCTGCCCCAACTACCCCTGCATCCTCTTCGATCCGGACATGTCCTGTCCGCAGCCTATGACCCCGGACGCCGACTTCATCACAGCCGACCCCGTCGACGTCATCATCCTCCCCGGCCTCTTCTACGGTCAGGATGTTGCTATGCAGGACCTCGCCGGCATCCTCGTCCTCCATCACCACTCCCGCCACTGGCGATGCCAACCGGATGCTAGGCGACCGGAGATGAGGGGATGGGGATCGCTCGATGTTGAGAACTTGGAGCTTGGTTGAGCCCAGAGGAAGAAACATGACGGTGCCGTTCAGGGGACGTCGTTGCAACCGAGGGCGTCGTTCTCGAGCGTGGATGGACCCAGATTTTGGATGAGGAGGGCGGTGCCAGCCATGGGATTTGGAACAAGATTTCTCTTACTTCTCTCTGTTTAAGGAGGCTGGTTCGCGACTCTTGTCCCGTTCTTATTCGGTTCCAGGCCGTCGCTGGTTTTCCAAGCCATTCTGTGAGAAATTATTTTAAAACAGACACTACCTGTACCGGACTGCCGCAACTTTCCGATGACTTTGGACTGGTTCGAGAGTCAAATCAAATAGAGGACACGCGAAGGACACCTAGATGATCAACAGTGAAAGGTTTCATCCTAACATTAACAAATAAATTGATCAATCAAAGATAAAGATTTCATCCTAATATGCACACATAAATTAATTAATAAAATATATATTAATTATTTAATTAATTTTAATTCATTATATATAATAAAATATCTTACATTTTAATTTAAAAAAGCATAAAAATTTCTTGAAACTTTGGATATTTGATTTCAATGATGCGATAATGTATATATATATATATATATATATATATATATATATATATATATATATATATATAAGATAGGCTACTATCTCGCATCACTAGTAATTCTTACATTTTTTTTCATATCAACTAATTTTTAATCATTTGAAGATAATTTTTTTTTAAATGTGTTATTTTTTTTGTACAGATGAGTGATCACATTAATATAGGATGAGTCAAACCCGAAATATCAGAGTACAAAATTTGGGTTAGAACAAGAGGACATGGGTCTCCCAACTTTCAGCTTCAAAAACCAAAGTGATAGGCCATCCTGACGGTGATCCAGTCTGCCACTGAGTTGGCTTCCCTATAGATGTGCAGAATCTGGATGCAGTGAACTCCTTAAAGGAGAGATCGAATCTCATAAAGCAAGGGGTTGGTAGACAAATGATCGTAGTGGTCCTGACGGAGCCACCGAATCACATTAGTAGCATCCTCAATAATAAAACTATGGGTGCCCAAGCTTCGAATGGCACAGGAAATAGTAGCCCAAACGGCATACAACACTGCTAGAGGCATCGAGGAATCAAAAAGGGCAAATCCATCCGCTGTCAATATCGCACCATCCGACCCTCGAATCATAAAAGCCGATCCAGCAGATCTACCTCGAACACTTCTATCAAAGTTGATTTTGATAAACCCTAGAAGTGGGGGCTCACAATATATAAAGCCCATACGCCGGTACGTTGCTAAGGCAGCATGGGAACCCCAGGGGCCAGGGCTATCAGAATCAAGAATTATCCAATGGAAAGTATACTCCGCTGCTAAGGAGAAGGCTGACTTGACAATCTTATGTGAAGGAGCAAACTCATCAGTAAACACAAGCCAAATCCTGGATAACCAGACTTGATAAGCTATGTAAGCCCTCGTCATACCCCTCTGAAGGATGCCTCTCTCCAAATCCTGCCTGATCAAGCCCAGAAAGGAGATGCTATGAGAAGCAGCACCTTCATCCCAAGGCCGATCGCCAAAAACCTGCCAGATCTGTCTTGCTCTGGAATAGGTGAAAATAGCATGGTCAACCGTCTCATCCTCACTGCCACATAACGGGCACGTAGGTTGGATGCCCAATCCGCGCCCAGAGGGCACGAAGCAGGTAGGAAGACAATTTCGTGCAAGCTTCCAAACAAATAGCCGGACCCAAGGGTGAAAGGGAAGTTGCCGGATCTAAGCCACATCCAACGACTGCTGGGACTGTGGTATGTAAATTCTGAGGAGGTCCTTGATAGGAGCACAAGCCAAACAGGATCTCCTCCAAACCCTTATGTCGGGGGTGTGACTCGAGATGAGAGGAATAAAAAGAATGCGACGATAGAGCTCGTCCCCAAATAAGCTGGACAACAAAGGGGTAGTTCAGGTAGAATGGTCCTGAGCAGTAAGATCAATGACTCGCATCCCACTAGGAATGGCAGTGCTGACAAAGGTAGGCCAATGAGACAAGGGAAGGTCAGCAATCCATATATCCCAAATAATATCCACTGAGGCTCCATCACCAATCATCCATGAAATGCTGTTTAGGATAGCTAGAGCGTGCTGGTAAACCTCTTTTCAAAAGAAAGAGTGCCCCCAAAAAGGTTGTGGATCAGTGGTAGAATTCTAGTCATCATATTTGGCATGCATGAATGAGCTCCACATACAGTACGGATCAAGCAAGAACCGAGTGGCATACCTAGCAATCAATGCCTCCCTCCTAACAGTGAGAGACTATATCACAAGCCCTCCCTCAGAGATCGATAAGTAGACAATGTTCCAAGCTAATAGGTAAACACCATGTCCATCCTACATTGAGGCCCAGAGAAAGTTCCTGAAATATCTTTTAATCTTTCTCAAGCAAGTCAATGGGACAACAGCATTAGATAAAAGATAGAGAGGAAGAGATGAAAGCACCGATCGTAACAGAGTAATCCTTACCATCATAGATAGCCCAGTGACCTACCACCCGTCCAGCCGATGGTGGACATTCCTTTCAAGGTCACTAAAGTTAGAGATCCTTGAACATCTTCCTGTTATAGGTATCACTACAAGAAAATACTGAAATAGCGATGCAAATTTAGCGACACATTCTTGCGTCGCTAAATTGCGACGCCTCCGCAACAACAAAAAATTGTGACTCAATTAGCGGCGCATTAGCGACTCAATAAACTAGATAAAAAAAAATTAACTTTTAAATTTAGCGACACAAAAATGCATCGTAATATTTTTAAAATTAAATTTATAAAATATAATTATGAAATAAAAATATTGCAACGCAACCAAATGCGTCGTAATGTTTTTAAAAAATTAATTATGTTAAATAGTGACGCAATAAACCAGAAAATTAAAAAAAAAATTTTTAATTTAGCAACGCAAGTATTGCATCATAATTATTTTAAATTAAATTAATTTTTATAAAATATAATTATGAAATAAAAATATTGCGATGCAATTCAGTGTGTCGCAATGTTTTTAAAAATTGATTATGTTAAATAGCGACGCAATAAAATAGAAAATTAATAAAATAATTTTTTATTTAGCGACATAAGTATTGCGTCGCAATATTTTTAAAAATAAATTTTATAAAAAAATTAAAAGTAATTATGAAATAAAAATATTGCGACGCATTTGATTGCGTCGCAATATTTTAAAAAAAATTAATTATGTTAAGTTGCGATGCATTAGCGACGCAATAAATCAAAAAATTAAAAATTAATTTTAATTTAGCGATGAAAATAATGCGTCGTAATATTTTTTTTAAAAAAATAAATTTTATAAAAAAAATTAAAAATAAAACATTGCGACGCAATGAAATGCATCGCAATTGTTTTTAAAAATTAATTTTGGTACATGCGTCGGATCGGTCGTCGCCGATCAGGATCACGGCTTGGATCGATTGCAACTGTCGGATCGTCGCTGATCGGATCAATCGCGACAGTCCGAGATCGATCGTCGCCGATCGGGATTACGGCTTGGATCGATCGCAACCATCGGATCATCGCCGATCGGACCGATCGCAATGGTCCGAGATCGGTCGTCGCCGATCGGGATCATGGCTTGGATCGATCGCAACCGTCGGATCATAGCCGATCGGATCGATCACAACCGTTCGAGATCGATCGTCGCTGATCGGGATCATGGCTTGGATCGATCGCAACCATCGGATCGTTGCCGATCGGAGCGATCGCAACCATCGGATCATTGCCGATCGGAGCGATCGCAACGGCCCGAGATCGATCGTCGTCGATCGGTATTAGGGCTTGAATCGATCGCAACCGTCGGATCGTCACCGATCGGGATCATGGCTTGGATCTATCGCAACCGTCGGATCGTTGCCGATCAGATCGATCGCGATGGTTCGAGATCGATCGTCGCTGATCGGGATCATGGCTTGGATCAATCGCAACTGTCGGATTGTCGCCGATTGGATCGATCGCGATGGTCTGAGATCGATCGTCGCTGATCGGGATCACGGCTTGGATCGATCGCAACCGTCGAATCGTCGCCGATCGGACTGATCGCAACGGTTCGAGATCGGTCATCGCCGATCGGGATCAGTGCTTGGATCGATCGCAACCGTCGGATCGTCGCGATCGGATCGATCGTGACAGTCCGAGATCGATCGTCGTCGATCGGGATCATGGCTTGGATCGATCACAACCGTCGGATCATCGTCGATCGGATTGATCGCAACGGTCGGAGATCGATCGTCGCCGATTGGGATCAGGGCTTGGATCGATCGCAACCGTCGGATCGTCGCCGATCGGATCGATCGCAATGGTCTAAGATCGATCATCGTCGACCGGGATCATGGCTTGGATCGATCGCAACCGTCGGATCATCGCCGATCGGATCGATCGCGATGGTCCAAGATCGATCATCGCCGATCGAGATCATGGCTTGGATCGATCGCAACCGTCGGATCGTTGTCGATCGAATTGATCGCAACGGCCCAAGATCGATCGTTGCTGATCGGGATCAGGCTTGGATCGATCGCAACCATCGGATCATCACCGATCAGACTGATCGCAACAGCCCAAGATCGGTCGTCGCCGATCGGGATCAGGGCTTGGATCGATCGTAACTGTCGGATCATCATCGATCGGATCGATCGCGACGGTCCAAGATCGATCGTCGCCAATCGGGATCACGGCTTGGATCGATCGCAACCATCGGATCGTCATCGATCGGACTGATTGCAACGGTCCGAGATCGATCATCGCCGACCGGGATCATGGCTTGGATCGATCATAACCGTCGAATCGTCACCGATCGGACCGATCACAACGGCCCAAGATTGGTCGTCGTCGATCGGGATCGGGGCTTGGATCAATCGCAATCGTCGGATCGTCATCGATCGGATCGATCGCGACGGTCCGAGATCAATCGTCGCCGATCGGGATCACAACTTGGATCGATTGCAACCGTCGGATCGTCGCCGATCAGATCGATCGCAATGGTTCAAGATCGGTCGTCGCCAACTGGGATCATGGCTTGGATTGATCGCAACCATCGGATCGTTGCCGATCGGATCGATCACGACAGTCTGAGATCGATCGTCGCCGATCAGGATCATGGCTTGGATCGATCGCAACCGTTGGATCATTGCCGATCGGATCGATCGCAACGGTCCGAGATCGGTCATCGCCAATCGGGATCATGGCTTGGATCGATCGCAAACGTCGAATCATAGCCGATCAGATCGATCATAACGGTTCGAGATTGATCGTCGCCGATCGGGATCACGGCTTGGATCGATCGCAACCCTCGGATCGTTGCCGATCGGAGCGATCGCAATGGCTCGAGATTGATCGTCATCGATCGGGATTAGGGCTTGGATCGATTGCAACCGTCGGATCGTCACCGATCGAACCGATCGCAACGGTCCGAGATCGATCGTCGCCGATCGGGATCATGGCTTGGATCTATCGCAATCGTCGGATCGTTGCCGATCGGATTGATTGTTGCTTGAACAATTGTATGATATATTGGGGTGAAAACTCAGAGCTGAGATGGTGTAAGATTTGTGGGCAATCGAGGTACAAAAATGGCGAAGGAGGTAGTACAAGTAGGAGGAAAAGTGTGCCTTACAAGAGGATGCATTACTTTCCTCTTACCCCACGCCTGCAGAGATTATACAGATCTGAGGCAACAGCTGCTGATATGAGATGGCATGCCGAACATGAATCTAAAGAGGATGAAATGCGGCATCCATCAGATTCAAAGGCTTGGAAGCATTTCAATGAAAATCATCCTGATTTCGCTGAAGATATAAGGAATGTGAGATTAGGTCTTTGTACCGATGGCTTCCAACCATTTGGTCAAGCGGGGCAACAGTATTCATGTTGGCCTGTGATACTGACTGTATATAACCTTCCTCCGTGGAAGTGCATGAAAGATACTGCAATGTTTTTAACCGTTTTGGTTCCAGGACCATCAAATCCAAAGGAAAAGATTGATGTCTTTCTGCAACCGTTGGTGGCCGAATTGAAAATGTTGTGGGAAACAGGAGTCGTAGCCTACGACATTTCTATGAAACAGAATTTCATCATGAGAGCTGCTTTGATGTGGACAATAAGTGATTTTCCCGGCATATGCAATGTTGTCTGGTTGGAGCACTGCTGGACGTCTGGCATGCCCTCATTGCATGTATGATTCGGATGCATTTACATTGCAGAAGAGTGGTAAGCAGTCATGGTTTGATAACCATAGGAAGTTCTTGCCCCCAAATCATCCTTACAGGCGTAACTTGATCGCCTTCCGGAAGAACAAAGCAGTCACAAAATTCGCCGAACCGGTTAGGTCCGGCACGGATATATTTGATACTATAGAGCATTTGGGGTTGATGTATGCATGGGAACCGGATGCAGATAGAATAAATGGCCGTATATGTAAAGAACATAACTGGAAGAAGCGAAGTATATTTTGGGATTTGCCTTATTGGAGCACAAATCTCATCCGGCACAACTTGGATGTTATGCATATCGAGAAAAATTTCTTTGATAACATATTTAACACGGTGCTAAACATCCCGGAAAAAAAAAAGATACTGCAAAGTCAAGAGAAGAACTTAATCAGTACTGCAGAAGAGGTGATTTGAGAAGGAGTGCCGATGGGACCTATCCTAAAGCCTGTTACACTCTTGACAGAAATTCACGAGAAGTTTTATGTAACTGGCTTAGAGGGTTAAAATTTCCAGATGGTTATGCCTCAAATATCGGTAGGTGTGTGGACATGCATAAGCTCAAGTTGTTCGGCATGAAGAGTCACGACTGCCATGTTTTCATGCAACGGTTATTACCTATAGCTTTTCGTGAGTTGCTTCCGCAACATGTCTGGAAGGCAATTACGGAGCTCAGCTTGTTCTTCAAGGAGTTATCTGCCGCAGTCATTACTTCTGCATCCATGGCAAGGCTTGAGGAGGAAATTCCAATTATTTTATGCAAGCTGAGCGAATATTTCCTCCCAGTTTTTTTGACTCAATGGAGCATTTACCGGTTCACTTGCCATACGAAGCGAGCATAGCTGGTCCCGTGCAGTATCGCTGGATGTATCCTTTCGAGAGGTAAATATATACATCATTAAGATATGTTGACATTTCAAATATTATTTCATTGCGAGAAAATTGGTTAATTTTTTGTTCAACTTTACATATAGGTATCTTAAGAAGTTAAAAAATAATGTGCGTAATAAGGCAAGGGTTGAAGGTTCTATATGCAATGCACACTGGTCGAAGAAGTTTCAGCTTTTGCCTCGCATTACTTTGAGGGTCACGTCCACACGAGGAGCCGAAATCTTGGTCGTAACGATGACGTATGTGTGGACGAAGGAGAACCTAATGACGGTAGAATATCAATTTTTAAAGGTATCGGCCGTTCATTTGGTGGGCAGAAGTCAAGAAATCTTAGCGATATGGAGTATAATGCAGCACATTATTACATCCTAATGAACTGTAGAGAAGTCGATCCATATATTGAGTAAGTGTATACTTCAATGCTTAATTGGAATTTTAATTTAAATTACAATATACCATAATATTTAATTGCTAACATAGTTTTCATCCTTTTCATCCCATAAGGATGTTTGTGATAGACAACGACAGATGAATCCCGACATCAGTCAAGTTGCAATTGGGCAGAAATTAGAAACGGAGTTTGCTTACTGGTTTTATGAATTTGTGAGTAGTATCACTCAATCAATTTCAATAATGGCTTTTATTTTTTGAATTGGATGTGAATAGCTTATTAATTTATAGGTAAACGGTCCATGGTCCACAACCGACAATATTTTCATTAAATGTCTATCGCAATGGCCATTGAAGACCGTAACAACCTCTACTGGCTATTTTGTAAATGGGTACAAATTTCAGATTGAACGATTAGCAGCTTCAAGAGGCACGCAGAACTGGGGCGTGTGTGTTAAAGGAGAAAGTGTTGGAGCAAATATGCAGGATTATTATGGAAAGTTAGTAGAGGTGGTTGAAGTTGAATATCCCGGTTGGCCTATGAAACGAACCGTATTGTTTCGTTGTGATTGGTTCGATCCGATAGTTCCTGTGGGCAAAAGGGTTCATAACGACTACAATTTGGTTGAAGTGAACCATCGACGAAGATTGCAGAAATATGACCCATTCATCCTTGCATCCCAAGCTCAGCAAGTCTTTTACTGCGGATATCCAAGTTTGCGCAACGACAAGCGAGATTGGTGGGCCGTTTCTAAAATCGTCCCACGTTCAACAATCGTATTAGAGGAGAGTTCATCAAGTCAATCAGCCGAGTGCCCTGCATTTCAAGAGGATGAGATGGAAATGCATGCAATTGAGGACGACACAAGGGCTCCTGAAACATCACTTAGAGATCCAAATGGTGATGTCCAAGAAATTGCGGATGCAAATGTTCGGTTTCCTTCCGATGATAATGAAACTGAATCGCAGTCCGATACGGCATCGGATGTTGAACCAACATTTCACGAAACAAATGACACCGATTAAACATAGAGGTTTTTTAAATTTAACTTTTTTTATAAGTGTTAAATTTTACATAGTCAATCATTAATCGTAATTTAATTGCATGAATCTTTAGTATTTTCAGTATGACGGGCAGAGGTAGATCTACCGACGACATACGGAGTGAGCAGGGACGTAGCCCTGCTGCATCAGATCACATGAGCTTCGGAGATGGAGAGTTTGGATCTCCAGCATCGCACAGCCTTCGATCTCTCCAGCAGTATTACCATCCAGCCGATCGGCACATACCTCCGAGAGTTCTTCCACCATCGGCCGCACCGTACTTCGACTTGATGCTCAGGGGCTGTAAGTATATACTAATTAAAAATATATGTTTATGTTTTTAAGTCAATTACTTATAAACATGCATTTTTTTAACAGATTTATTGAGCAGCATCATGTATCCAGCCACATCAGCGCCGTATTTCAGAGGCGTGCAGATCCCAGTGGCTACGATTGGCGCCACGTATCTCCAGCCACGAGGGAGTTTTATTTTTCTGAGTTTCAGGTAAACTTATTAAATACAATTTATCACTGATATAAAATTTCTTAATCTTAATAAATTCAGAAACTAACTGTTTATTTTAATGCAGAAAAAGTTTACGTGGGATCCTGCCAGCCATGATGCCATTAGGGCAGCATGGGAGGCTCTGACGGGACGCCGATACTCCGACATGCTTCATCGTTGGAGGTCATCGGGTCAGCGTCCTGCGCATGTGCCAGAGGGTATTTGGCACGAGTGGCAGCAGGCCTGGCAGTCCGATGGCTGGCGCAGGAGGTCCGCATCAGCCAGCACGAACCGCCGATCTGAGAAGGGCGGTCCTGGCACGGGTCTCTCCCGCCATACTTCGGGCTCCATTTCGATTCAGGAGCACAGACGGCGTATGGTAAGAAAACATAAATATTTTAATTACTATTTTAGTTATTTACAAATATTTGTATTAATATCATTTTTTTATTGTTATAGTCTGAGCAGGAGGGCGGAGATCCTGGTGAGTTTCGTCTATTCAGGGCGACACACACCAGGAGGGACGGTTCCTGGGTCGACACGCGATCACGGGAGGTTGCGGTAAGAAATTAGATTTATGTAGTATCTGTTTAATTTCTAAAATTTTATTTGAGAAATTTATTAACTCATTTATTGTTGATTTCATAATTTCAAAGACACGAGTCGAGGAGCTTCGCTCCCAGGCATCGCAGGTCGACTCTACTGATGGGGGACGCCCGTCGAACTCTCAGAGGAGTCGACGTGTGTTTTTGGAGGCTGTTGGTGCCCAGCCGCGAGACCGCAGGGTCTATGGTCTGGGCACTAGAGCTTCTACATATTTTCCCCATCAGGCCTCCAGCTCGCGAGTTCTGGTGATTCCTCCCGAGCGTTTAGACGACTTCGGAGATCTATTGCGGAGGAGGTTCACAGGAGGTTCGGCAGGATTCGAGGAGTTCGTATGCGAGGCCGGGATCAGGAGTTGCAGACATGCGAGATGAGATGCGTATTTGCGGGATATGGTTAGCCGCTTGTCGCAGAGTCTTCCAGCCTCCACGTGATCGCTCAGATTCTTGATGTATTTTTTTTTCTTTTTTATGTTGTACATGAAAACTTCAAAATTTTAATATATTAATTATTTTTGAAATTTGATTATTGTTTGGATCAATATGAGTGAAAATGTTTCTATCAATATTTAAATTTAACGAAATTGTATTAACCGTTTTAATTTTTAATATTTTATTTTTAAAAAAAATTAATTTGCGACGCATTAGCGACTGAAATTGCATCGCTAATATTTTAAAATATTATTATTAAATATTGCGACGCAATGACCTGGCATCGCAATATTTTTAAAAAAATTTAATTAGCGACGCATTAGCGACTCAAATTGCGTCGCTATTATATCTAAAATATTATTATTAAATATTGCGCAACTGCGTCGCAATATTTAATAATAATAATTTAAAATATTAGCGACGCAATTTAGCATTAGCGACTCAATTGCATTAATATTTTTTTAAAAAATTATTTTTAAAATTAGCGATGCATTTGATGCGTCGCAATATTGCGACGCAATTGCGTCGCAAGCTGCGTCGCAGAGAGTCGCTGTTGCGACGCAATTGCGACAAATTGAGATTGCGACGACATCGAGCGACGCCGCAATTGCGTCGCTATAGGGTGTTTAGCGATGCATTAGCGACGCATTTGGGTGTCGCTATATTTAAATTTTCTTGTAGTGTATCCCCAGATAGGAAAGCCAACCAGCCTGAGCTGAGATGCCCATGATTTTCATGATAGGCTCCCTTAATGTAGGAGTCACCATCGGACTAAAGCATATCAAGTATTTACTCAGATTAACTTTCTATTCAAAGGCTAAGCAATAAGACTGAAGTATAGTGGCAAAAGTGGTAGCATTGCGAATAGTAGCCCTGTCCAGGAATATGCAGTCATCAGCAAATAGTGGATGGAAAATTGAGGGCCCCTGGGGGTCTACACTGTAGGGGACTCGACAAGAGCCCTATTGTGCCTGATGTAGAGCCCGAGATAATGCATCAGCCGAAAAACAATAGAAAAAGGAAAAGAGGGCATCCTTGCCTCAACCCAACCTTAGAGTGAAAGTAATCAGTCTGGCCACCATTAATGAGGATAGAGAAACACGGTCGGTGAACACAGGCTATGATCCAATCGATAAAGAGGTCTGTAGTACCCGGTTCCCGGTTCATGTGAATCAGGTTCAGGACTTGGTCCTGTGCTGTCCGACGCTTCGCTGAGAGCGAAGCACTTCGTTTTCCCGGACCCCTTGAACTGATGCGTTACGCAGGGGATTATATATGTGATGGAGGGAGACTCTCTCCATCATCCTGGCTTCCGTTTCCTTCAGGTAATCCCCTGGCCTCTGGAGAGAGAGAGAGAGAGAGAGCATGAGAGACAGAGAGAAGAAAGCGGGACAGGGGGACCGGACGACCCTTGGTTCAGGCCCTGCGGCGTGCTCGCCGCCTTGTCGGGCCTAGGCTTCGGCCGGCAACCCCGCCGGCGACCCCGCCGGCACCGAGGGAGGTGTCCGCGGGGTGGTGGTGGAGAGAGAGAAGAGAGAGAGGGCCAACCGGTTTGGCTTCCGCTGGTTGGTTCGGGCCCGGCGGCGTGCTCGCCGCCTCGTCGGGCCTGAGCTTCGGCCTGTCGCCTCCACCGGCGCCGGGCGTGCGTCTGGTGGAGGTCCGGCCGGCCACCTAGGTCCGGCCGGCCAAGGTGGCCGGCCGTGCCGCCGGCATAGTATCGTGCCGCACGGATGTGAGAGAGAAATAGAGTGAAATTAAGAGAGAGGGGAAGGATTGGGTGGTCGGCCACGGCGGCGGCCAGCTCTGGCCCAGCCACCGGCGGCCGGGCCATCCTCAATTGGCCGGCAGCGGCCCTGGCCGCCGGCGTGATACCCGTCCCCCTGTTCGGTGAAACAGGGGATCAGGATCGTCTGTTGGGATGATTTGGGCCGGCTGGGCCGATTGGTTCAGGGCCTAATGGGCCGTACAGCGAACAGAATTGGGGCTAGTTTTTGGGCCCCATAACGGCCGGGATTAGCAAAAAAATTATATGGCTAGAATTCTGGGTGAATTCTAGTTTCTTGGGGTATTTTTATTTCCCCAATTGGATGTGTATAGTGGGAGATATTCGAGCCCAAAGTTGGGCCTGTGAACTATCTGGGTAGAATTCTAAGGGTCATTTTAATATTCTTATTCTATAAAGTAATGTGTAAAATGATCCTGTAGGTGTTCAGACATCTGACTAGCTGATATATACCTATTAGATTGCGTACTGAGGTAAGTAAGCCAGTTATCAGTATTTAATAAATTATTTTATTCATTATATGAATATTTAAATTATGAATTATATTGTGACATAAAGAATTGTTATGGATATTGGCTAAATTGTAAGTAGATGAATGTTATGAATACGTTGTTGTTTATGTGCTATGATTGAGAATGATTTCATATGTGGATGCTATGCATGAGAGATGCATTATTATGACATTGATGTGAGATATTACATGCAATTGTTAAGTATAATCCACTGTTTATGCATATAAAGATGTTATTGATATGTTAGTGCATGATGTGAGGTCTGCTATGTGTCGCCGCAGTTCTCCTTTATCATGTCATACCACACACACATCTAGAGGATGTGTTCTGATGATTTATGCCACACACACATCTAGAGGATGTGTTCTGATGATTTATGCCACATACATGTCTAGAGGATGTGTTTGTTTATTTATGCCATTCACACGTCTAGAGGATGTGTTCTGCTTGGTTCGAGATGGCATCACGCATCTAGAGGATGTGTTCTGAGTTACTTTGAGGTGACATCACACATCTAGAGAATGTGTTCTGCTTGGTTCGAGGTGGCATCACACATATAGAGTATGTGTTCTAGTGGATTATGATATGGAGTGACCCTGGTATCTGGACCCTTTCAGTAGGGGATGCTTATTGGTACACTATTGAGATATTGCAGGACCGTGGGTCACATTTGCAGCTACCATTGAGGGTATAAACAGTGGGTTTACTTACATTGCATGTTTGAGTAATTATGGAATGTTTAAGCATGCAAATCATTTATGTGGTTATAGATTATTATGCTATGAATTGACTGTATAACGTGGCTTACTTATTGAGTGTAAGCTCATAAAAATCTTACAATGTTTTTGTCAGAGCCACGAGATTGAAGATGGATGGTTGGGGTGATGGATCTTCTATTAATAAATCAAGACCCATTATTTGTTGTAACCCCAGTATTACTTATGTGTAGGGCTGATGCCCAAACTTTATTATTGTGGTGTGTAAGGGTTTGTAACCCAAAACTTTTAGTATTCAGTGATGAATTTGACTTGATTATATACATAATAGTGTTATGTGTGAAAATTTTTTTGACGCCTTGCGTGCCCGGCACGCGGCGGGTTGTCACCCTAGCCCGATATTTGAGTCTGGGGCGTGACAAGGTCCTTAAACCCAAACTCATGAAGAGAATGGTTCAAGAAATTCCAGCTCAATGTATCATAAGTTCTCTCCATATCCAGCTTAACGATCATGAGACAATGATGACCAGAGGCTCTCTAAAGGTCATACATGAATTCCTGAGCTAATAGGGTGTTATCAGTGATGCTACGCTCTCTGAGGAAAGCCTCTTGCTCTAGAGAAATGAGGCGAGGGATAACCGTACACATCCGAGAGACCAAGAGTCGAGCGCATACCTTATATAAGGTAGTGCAAAACTGATCGATCGGTAGTGTTGAGGAATGGAAGCATCATGCTGCTTAGGCACCAGGGTAATCAAAGTCTAATTCCAATCAGAGGGAAAAGCTTTCAGCTAAAAGACAAGCTGGATCGCTTGCACAACTTCTTGACCCAAAATACCCCAATAGTGATGGAAGAACAAAGGAGAAAATCCATCAGGCCCACGGGCCTTATCAGCACCAAGATCCCATAAAGCCATCCGAATATCCTCAGCAGTAATTGACCTGATGAGAAGGTCGTTCTCCGTAGCAGTAACTCTATTGGGGGTCAAAACATGGTAGATGGGGAACCCATCACCTATATGCTCAGTCCATCTAGACTGAAAGAAATAAAAAGGCTAATCCCTGATCACATGGACATCTTCCTGGAACTGTCCCTCATCATCGGCTAAACGCCTGATGCGATTTATTACTCGGCGTTTTAAAGTGGCCTGGTGAAAGAATCAGTATTACAGTTTCCTTCTTGAATCCACTGGATCCGGGACCTTTGCCTCCAAAAAGTTTTCTGCTGCAGCAGAAGGGAGTGGTGGAGCGCCAAATTGGATCAAAAGGACGAAAGATCATAATCAGTAAGAAGCCCTCCTAATCCTCTTTGACCTGGAGAGTAGTAATAATGGATTCAACCTGCTCAACTTGCCTCACAATGTCCCCCACCTCCCATCTATTCCATATGGAGAGTCTATGTCTAGCAAGTACTAGATGCTTAGATAACCTATAGATAGCATTCCCTCTGATAAGTAGTCTTCAGACCTGAGAAATAATGGTTCGAGCAGCAGAATAAGATGTCCAGAACTTTTCAAATCTGAATTGTCAACTCCGCTGAATAACAACATCAGTAGATATAAGAATAGGATAATGATCAGAGGCAATTATGAACAAGTGAGTGACAGTGGCAGTAGGATAAAGCTTAAGCCAGTTAGAAGTGGCCAAGGCCATGTCAAGTCTTTTCCAGACTCTAGCAAATCCCTGCCGATTGTTGCACCAAGTGAATTAGGACTCCTGGAATCCCAAATCCAATAGGCCAGCAAAAGATATAAAGGTCATAAACTCAGCACGATCCACAAATCCAGCAGAATGCCTGCCCCCTTTCTTCTCAAAGGCCCCCATAATGCAATTGAAATCATCTGCAATAAGGGAGGAAAAACCCTGGGTAAGAAGAGACTGAAGCTCATCCCAAAGTACTCAACACTCCCGATAGTCAGTACTGGCATAAACACCTGAGAGGAGCCAAGGGATAGAGCTCCCCTTGGATAAGACTAGAGCAACATGCTTACCGCAGCAATGAAAGCATTCACTCTAATGTTGTGTTCCTCCACATAACCAAAATACCACCAAAGAGACTGACAGACTCAACTGCATAAGACACTCAAGATCTGGAAATCTGTCTGCATAAGAGAACCAGACTAGCCCCAGACAACCGAGTCTCCAACATAATATAAATGTCAAAACTATGAAGCTGTAGAAGCCTCCCAAAAGAGGAGCGAAATGATGGTTTTGGGGCTCCTCTCACATTCCAAGTAAGAATCTTCATTCTGAGGCTTGATTGGGGAGAACCTCGATCTTGACCCCTCCTTACATCGAGACTTCTTGGTCCCCAGACCAGACAGGGCATCAAGCCCTTGGGCAGAGACGGAGGAAGCCACAAAAGTAACGGATGCATTTGCGATGCCTTTAACGGCGAGAGGGGCCTTCCCTTTGCTTTAGAGGATCTAGAGACACTCTCTATGTCATAGGCTCCATAGGACGGGCTCTCTTAGATAGGCCCGAATAAGATTTTTTATGGGTCTTCGGGCACTCGAACCCTTTTCCAAAACCCAGCTTAGAAAAAGGATTATCCTCACTGCTTTAAGGCAGCAGAGTATCAGTCTATGTTTCTCCCTCCATTCCAACCGGCATGCTATCCATAGCCCAGCATGTAGGTTGTGGATGCTCAATGGACCCCAGATCCATCAGCATCGCCGAGAAGGAGGAGGTGCGACCACCCCTCCCTGTTCCCTAGTCCATCAATATCATCGGCGAAGAAGGGGTCCGGCTAGTCTGTCGTCGGGAAATTTCTTAGGATCAGACATCCTTCTCGGCCGGCCCTAGGTTTGGTCCCTGGATGGCCACTCTCCAGTGACGCAGGCCTACCCAGGATCAGAGGACCAAACACAAGAATCGGCGAAGTGCAAGGATCCACATTGAGCACAAATTCTTTTAATGCTCTCGTATGAGAACTGCTGCTAGAAGGGAACTCCGATCCCTCGAACCCTTGCCCCTAGCCGAAGGGGATGACCCAAGTTTACCCGGACACAAGCTCGGGCAAAGGCCCCCCCGCTTCCTCGCTTTGGTAGAATCATTTGCATACAAGAAGTCCCCAGCCACCGAAAGGATGGAAGACAAGATCTCCTCTGTCCAAAATTCCATGGGAAGATGAGGAAGATGGATCCAAAGCAGAGCCTGAAGGAGGGAATCAGCAGTCGGAATGAATTCGGGTTGCCACTCCGCAATAGCAATCACTTGACCATTAGCCATCCATGGCCTCCTCAAGACAAGGTCTTTGGCTTGGGAGACAGAGAAGCGGAAGACATAGTGCCGATTAGCCAGAGAAATGGCTTCAATCTCCCCTGGAACTTCAGTGCGGTGAAATTCCCTGATGATCGCCTCCAGCAGAACCCATCAAGAAAGACTCCGGGCTAGGATCGCCTGATGCCCCTAGATGCTAACCCGTTCTCCAACGACTATACCGAACTTGAATGATGTCCGGGAATAGTCGTTCAAGCTCCAAAACCTCAGCCGGGGATGGCAATGGGGCAACCCAAACAAAGCGGCCATCCGGAGCTCGATGCTAAGGTCCTCCAGCACTCCTCGCCCCATCGGCTGCTACCGGACTAGGTGCAAGAGGGTTCACCATAGTTCAGACCGAGATATCAGAACATAGTCAAAGATAGCGAAGATTGAAGAAGATGAGTCGAAACACAAATCTTAAAGCACTCTCAAGAGCAAGAACCAACTCTGAGGAAACTATTGCTTGCTAGCCTTTCATTAATACGTTTAAACCTTGCTAAAACAAATATATAATATATATATATATATATTCTATACTGATATTTTGTTCATAGCATAACAACCTCATAAAAACATTAAACATTAGGGTCTATGATGCATCACAATATATGGATCGCCTTAATCATGGGGAATTTCTATTTGCACCACCCAAATTGCTCTCCATACCCCCCCCTCATTTAAAATGAAAATTTCTAAACTACCCTCACTCCTTTTCTCTCCACATCCCCCCACTCCCGTCTCCTCCCCTCCTTCCGATGCCGCTCCCTCTCCTCCCCTCCCTAGCCCCCCCGAGCCCCGTCTCCTCTCCGACACCACCCCCTTCCTCCTTTTCGGCACCGCTCCCTCCTTTCCGTCTCCTCTCCTTTCCCCAGCACCCTTCTTCACTCCTCGACACATACTCCCGGTGCCCCTCGGCTCCCCAGCACTAGCTCTCTCCCGGTGCCCCTCCGGCTCTCCGGCATTGGTCCTTTCTGGCCTCAGCGCCCCCTTCCTTCCGGCACCGTTCGGTCAAACACGACCAAATTGAGGGCCTTCGTTCGGCCAAACATGGCCGAACGAAGGGCCATGACCGAACAAAGGCCCTCCATTCGGTCCTGTGTTTGGCCGAATGAAGGGCCATGACCGAACAAAGGCCCTCCATTCGGTCCTGTTTGGCCATCAGCGCCGAAAAGAAGGGGTGCTAGGGACCGGTGCCGATAAGCCGGGAAGGGACGCCGGGAGAGAGCATGTACCAAGAAGTGAGAGAGAGTTCTGGGAAGAGGAAGGAGACGAAAGGAAGGGGAGCAGTGCCGGAAAGGGGAAAGAGATGGTATCGAAGAAGAAATGTATAGAGGATGGGGGTGTAAAGAAAAAAAAAAAGGATAGTTTAAAATTTTTTCTTTTTTAATAAGGAGGTGTACTAAGTAATTTAAGCGGTACAAATAGAAATTCCCATCTCCATGGCAGCAGCTTTTACCATCTTAAAATTATTCATCACCAGTATTGCTAAACCGAGAAAAGTGGGAGAAGAAATTTTTTAAAATTGGTGCAATACCTTCTTATGCTTTTACCTGGATGATGGTCCTGTGCCTGTAAAGAACAAAACTTTTTTTTTTTTTCGATCACTCAAGGCAAAGGGAAGGGTTCAACGCCAAAAGGCCTCGTCTTTACTTTGAAGTTCCTGTAAGAATTAGATTGGATCTGTCTTGCGCCTGAATTTTGGCCCCCCGTGAAGGAGAAGAGAAGATGGGATGCGGACCAGTTCGCACCAATCTTTTTAATTATATATATATATATATATATATATATAATATATATATATATATATATATATATATATATATATAATTACTTTTAAATAATTAAATCAAAATTTTGATCATTTTTTTGATCCTTAAATCAATATGAACCTCAAAACGGTCTTGAACTCAATAATGAAAGAGATGACTAAATTTAGACCTTTCAAATGTAGCTACACACACGAGAACTTATTAACCATTTGGCAGCAAAAAAATCATAAAGGATTTAAAGAAAACATATCATGAACGAATAGTACTTGTTGAGCCAACAGGTCCATCATCACTGGCTCTTGTAAAGAAAACCTTCAGCCTCAATTCCTTCCATTCCTTCCACTGAAGAATTTATTTCTTCTTGCCATGCAGCGTATTACAATGAAAAGGAAGGGTAACAACTACAGAACTCCCCTGCCTTCAGTTAGCTTGGTCAGCAGATTCTTCTGAGGTGGAGGTGGAGGTAGTGGTCATATCTCTGGCACACTGTGATACATACGGCTTCAGCTGCAGTAACATAAGCCATGAATCAGTAGAACTGAAGAAAGACATACAAGATTCGAACCAGCTTATTGCAGATCATGTTTATGCAGCAAGAAATTGAATTTAACATGGGAGTGTGACTCAATCAAATAGTGGAAGATGAATGACCAGGATTTGAATTCTGCAAGATATGTCATCACTTTTACAAACTCACTAAAATTTCACAAAAAACTGCAATTTTCCCCTGAATATCACTATATTCTTGGTTTTGCCAGATTTTATTATTTCCTGCATTCAAACCACTAACTATTATCAATGTAGACCACACAATCACGAAGCTCCAAATGAACTTGTAACAAAGTAATCAAGTCTTCAGATGGCCACTTTGGACTAAAGAGCCCAGTTCGATGTCCGAAAGATGTAGATTCTAATCCTAATTAGAGCACTTACATATAGTATGATTAACAGAGAAAGAGAAAGAGAAAATCGATTTCTTCTATTAACTAGAAAAAGCAGAACTAATCTAACATTACCAAAAAGTCTCATCAGAACCATGCAGCAGAATCCCAGAAATCACCACCCATTTGTTACCTTGTGAATAGTATGTATTTATAAAAACAAGAGACAACCACACTGACTAGCAAATTAACCTTAATGAACGTTGCAAAGAAACTGTGTTTTATTAACATGACAAGAACTTTACTTAATTCAGTACAGATTAAAAGCATTTAATTAATGAATGAAAATACCAAAAAACAATATAAGCTACAATAATATTCAGGGACAAATCACCTTAAAGTCGCTCAAATCTGGGAC
Source organism: Calamus simplicifolius (assembly GCA_900491605.1). Taxonomy (NCBI): domain Eukaryota; kingdom Viridiplantae; phylum Streptophyta; class Magnoliopsida; order Arecales; family Arecaceae; genus Calamus; species Calamus simplicifolius. The sequence goes on along the minus strand of UESW01003208.1, from coordinate 40,944 downwards.
AACATAACGTGGCAACTTTTCATCCATCACAACATATCCACCTGTTACAAAATGAAGACTTTTTCACAATCAAAATGTCATTTCAATAACAAGTCGGCGGAAAATCAGACTTGAAACTAGACATTTTTCTTCCAAGTTACCAAGTAAATAGCAAAAAAAAAAAAAATCAATGAAGGGGCAATGCAAAAATATTGTGACACCAGTCCACTAGCAAAGCCGAAATCCATCCATGTGGTCAGGCCTTACATGTCAAGGTACTATTAAGAAATGTTTTAGTTACAATCAACTTTTGACTTGCTGTCACCACTGTGAATCACTCTCAGATTTCTAGGCCAAGGCAACTGAGTAAAAGAGAGGCAAGCCATGAAGTTCAGAAAGCAGCCAACTAATCTTGAACAACTTGTGCCATCAACCAAAAAAAAAAAAAAAAAATTGAGAAGTTGCAAATCAAGGTCCAACTTCAAGACCTGATTGCATGAGGTGATCCATCAGATAAAACAGGAAATAACGAAGGTAAAAACATGCACGTCTGCAGACGTGATGGATAAAGACACAAGTCATACTAGCAAATCCTAGTTACTTATTAGTACTTTATATCTTGCATGGCATTTCACTTTTAATTCTCCAAGGACTTCATGTAACTTTTAAAAAGAGATGTACTCTTCAAAAGGAAATATAACAGACCTTGTTAGTTCCTTTGTATCTTGAAATTTTCTTTAACCAGCAGTAATTGACATTTGTTTCATAGGTACATGACCACAGAAAAATCATATGTTTTCCACTTGAGTATATTAAATTGAATCAGGTTCGCATATCTGCATCCTAGGTAACAGATAGGGGCATGCAAAATCTGTTTCTATTGTGTGACTACATTGTAAGCAGACAATTTTTGCCTACAGATGCAAGTAGGTCTAGCACTCCTTTAAATTAACAAGGGTATCAAGGAATAACATTTCAGCAAACTTCTGTGTTCAAACTTTCAGCACTTGCCTTGAAAATAATCTAATTCAAATCCATAATAATATATATATAAAAAATTGAGCATATGAAGATATATAACCAAAGTATGAGGGCTAGCATAACCTTTGCGCGTGTGGAAACCAGTAGGCTTGCAGTTCTTTCCTTTATAGTAGTCTCTGGGTCCTCTTTTAGAAGATAATATATTGAGGGATGAAGTTCTTTTTCTCCTCATTGCCCTCCCTAACCCTATTATCAGTCCCAATGGCATTTTATATCCCTAACCACCACCCAAGACAGAAAACTGCACAGGACATTTCCAAAATTCAAACATAAGCAAAACAAATCACTAATTAATGAACATAAATAAGATATACAGAGACAAACATAATGATATGTTTTTTTTTTTTTAAAAAAAAAGTAAGCAAACTGTGTGCGCTGGTACAGATAGTATGTTATTAGTAACCAGGTGCAAAAATACAAGAATTGCCAAGAGCACTGGAAGCCAACAATCAATCAGCATGAAGAATATGGAAACAAAACCACATACAATTGTCAAGCAAGGATTGCCGAACAAAGTTGAGTTGGACCAATGTGCTTTAATGGTCTATAAACAAATTTTCAGACATGCTCTTTGTACACGAATGCATCTAATCTTTTCATGAGATTAAGTTTCATGCTAAAACTGCCGTAGTCAAGGTAAAGTTAAGGCAGAATTGGACTTCTTGAGCTATCTGTGATTTGGGGTAGGACCAAGATTAAAAGATGCATGACCATTACCATTTCTTGCTTGTAGTTAATGAAAACCTTTTCTTTTATTTGGATACTTGTTTGGGTTCACTTTGTCAATAGACCAGTAGCTATGGTGTAGCATGCGTTCATGCAGATGCACATACATACATAACGTGCATGTATGCATATATATATATATATATATATATATATATATATATATATATATATATACATGCGTACATTGCAAACATATATGAAAGAATAGTGAAGGAAAGTATTATGTTCTCAAGTATGCCATCTATGCATGGACCTGTAGAATCCTTTCACGGGAAAAAGGAAATAAGTTTCGTGTTAAAATTGACACGGACAAGGTAAAATCAAGATGAAATTTGACTCTTTGAGATATCTAGGTTTTGTGGTAAGACAAAGATTAAAAGATGCATCAACATAATCGGTTTCTTAATTGCAGTTAATGAAACTCTTTTTCTTTCATTTGGATGCTTTATGGGGTTTCAGCAGGCATGCCAAGAAGAAAAAATGCATCAACATAATTAATTTCTTGCTTTTAGTTAATGAAACTCTTTCTCTTTCATTTGGATATCATTGGGTTTCAAGATGGCAAGTCGGCAAGATTGAAAGAAAGTACCATGTGCCACCTCTTATTTCAGGCAAACCAAACAAGTGGTATTAGATTCAAGGTCAAAAGTGCAAATAGACATCAGCTTGGCAGAAAAAGCAATGGTGTGGAAAGCAATTATATTTCAGTAACCCTCTAATCCTTTACCATCTACCTACTACCTTTCCATCGTCATCGAGATAATGGTCAAGTTTACCAGTATTTATAGAGGCTAACCTTTCATGAATGAAAAGAAGAAAACACAACTTGGAGAGCTGACAGGAGGTGAACTTGAGTGTTTTAAATTTGAGTTGGGAGACGTGACACTGGACTAGGACGTGGGAAGCAGTGGACAAAAACCCTCAAAAACATTATTCACTCATTAGTATAGACTTTCATAAGACAAAAGGAATTTCATAGATGCCATCCGGGGCATGCTTGGTGTTGTTTCTGCTTCTCAAAAAGTTCTTACAAAAGGAGAAGCTAGACATATAGGTTTTTAGCTTCTAAAAGCAAGTTGACTTTTTTTTCCTTCTAGAAGCACTTTTCAGGTATTGTTAGCAAAGACTTAATTTTTTAAGAAGCATCTTTTTTTAGATGTTACAAAAGCACTGTTGTAAAGCAATGCCAAACACACACTTGGATTATGTGTTTGGAAAGGAATGTGTANTTTAGTTCTCGAATTAGTATCAATCATGTGTTTTACATTCTACACACACTTAACTTAGAAACTGATGCAATTACTTGGGTTTACCGACATGTTATGAACTAGAATGTTAGATCACTTTCATGAGCATTCCTATAAAGTACTAGGATTTACAATCAAATATTTTCCCGTGGTTTAAGTTTGTTTTATGTGCAATTTTTCTCTCGCTATGAATAAGTTGTCATAATTGAGTGGGACCATGGTAAGGGATTAAAGATGTCTCCTCTTCCTTGCTGGATTTCGATTAAAGAATGAAAGTTGCAGGTGAAGAAAGACGACGTGCACAGTGGAGGGGGTGGTTCGAACCAATGGGTTTGAGGGCAAGCACATTACACTCCACCAATTTAATCATTGATAATAAAAGGTAAAAGCCTAGAATATTTCTCCAGTAAGAAAATTCCTTTGAAATTTATGTTTTACCTTCTAATATTTACTAAATTAATTTTTTTATTAGTATGTTATAAGACCTTAAGTTTTTGTATTCACGCATGATATTATCTTTGATCAAATTTGATGTTTATATTATGTATAATTTATTAGTCATCAAAGTGGCCAAATTAGAAAGTTTATAGTATCAAATGAAATAAATTCATTTACTCATAATTATGTGATGTTTATAAATGAATGACATGAATGTTTAATTGTTATAAATATATTAAAGTTTATTGATTATAAATATTTAAGGGTACCCAAAGGTTGACTAGTTATTTTTATAATCTATAGATATGATGTGGTCAATTGATATGCTCGGTTAGGTATATTTAGCATATCCAAAGATAGCAAACATATTTAATTTGAGTATATATAATTGTCAAGTAGTAAAATTAAAAATAAGCATCAATTATGTTTATTGTGGTATCACCCAAAGGAGAACTTTAATATGCACTTATTGTTTACTTGATGGAATATGAATATTTATTTAAGTATATTACTCAAAGCATTAATGTGTGAGTATATTCTCTATATTTGCAGCATCTGTTTCTATTTCTCTTTATTCGCAAGCTATGTCTGTTCAAACTTTCAATGGGCTTAATTTCTCTGAATGGTGCGAACAAATTCAGTTTCACCTTAGTGTTCTGGATCTTGATTTGACACTCATAAATGAGAAACCCACTGCTCATACTGATTCTAGCAGTGCTGAACAGAGGTCTTTCCATAAGACTTGGAAATATCAAACAAACTTAGCTTGATGTTCATGCGAATGACTATAGCAAACAACATCAAGTCCACAAATTTTGCTACTAAAAGTGCTAAGAAATTTAAGTAGTTTGTGGAAGCACGTTCCCAATCTGACTCTGCTGATAAGTCACTTGCTGGAATATTAATGAGTACTTTAACCAACATTAAGTTTGATAGTTCTTGTACTATGCATGAGCATGTTATTGAAATGACAAACATAATAGTAAGATTGAAGACTATAGGATTGGAAGTGAATGGAATTTTCTTATGCAATTCATTATCAATTCCTTGCCTACTGAGTATGGTCCATTTCACATGAGTTATAGCACTATGAAGGATAAGTGGAATGTGAATGAACTGCAAAGTATGCTTATTCAAGAGAAAGCAAGACTTAAAAAACAAAGAAATCATTCTATCAATCTTATGGATCAGCAAGAAGCTAAAAAGAAATCAAAGAAAGATAAGAAAGGAAGGAGTAAGCAACGACCACTACAGATAAATGGGTCATCTGCTCAAATCCATAAAAAGGAACAAAAGGATGATAAGTGTCACTTCTGTAAAAAAAATATGGACACTATCAGAAAGATTGCCTAAAACGTAAGGCATGGTTCGAAAAGAAAGGTAAGCCTAGGGCTTTTGTATATTTCAAATCAAACCTAACAGAAGTTTCTTAAAATACTTGGTAGAGTGATATTGGTTGTACCACTCATGTTTCTAATACGATGCAGGGATTCCTTACTATCCAAACCATAAACCCAAATGAAAACTTCATCTTAATGGAAAATAGACTCAAAGCTCCAGTTGAAGCGGTTGAAACTTATCGTTTGATTCTAGACAGTGGATATCATTTAGACCTTTTTCAAATACTTTATGTCCCTTCTATTTCTCGTAATTTAGTTTTTTTATCTAAACTTGACTCAGTTGGATATTGTTTTAAATTTGGAAATGGATGTTTTAGTTTGTTTAAACATAATCTTCTCATTGGTTCCGGTGTTCTTTATGATGGTTTGTACAAATTTAAGCTTGATAGTCTTTTTGCTGAAACATTGTTGACCTTGCATCATAATGTTGGTACTAACATGGTTTAGTGAATGAACAATCAGCTTACTTGTGGTATAAACGTTTGGGTCATATATCCAAAGAAAGAATTGAGAGATTAGTAAAAAATGAAATTCTTCCTGATTTAGATTTTACTGATCTTGGGATTTGTGTGGATTGTATTAAGAAAAAAACACAAAACACACAATCAAGAAAAGGCACTACAAGAAGTACACAGCTCCTTAAAATTATACACACCAATATATGTGGGCCTTTTGATGTTCCATCTTTTGGTGGAGAAAAGTATTTTATTATCTTTATTGATGATTTTTTACATTATAACTATGTCTATTTGTTGCATCAAAAATCTCAATCGGTAAATATTCTAAAATGTTTATCAATGAGGTTGAAAGACAACTAAACGAAAAAGTAAAAATTATCAGGTCTGACAGAGATGGTGAATATTATGAAAAATATGATGAATATAGACAATGCCCTAGTCCATTCACCAAAGTCCTTAAAAGCATGGCATATGTACTCAATACATAATGCCTGAAACACCATAATAAAATGGTGTTGCAAAAAGGCGTAATCGAACTCTAATAGATGGTTAGAAGTATGTTAAGCAATTCATCATTACCCTTATTATTGTGAATGCATGCTTTAAAGACCGCTATGTATTTGTTAAATAGGGTTCCTAGTAAGGCAGTTCCAAAGACTCCTTTTAACTGTGGATAGGAAGAAAACCCAGTTTGAGGCATTTACATGTTTGGGATTGCCCAGCGAATGTAAGGATTTACAATTTACATGAAAAGAAATTAACTCAAGAACAACCAGCGATTTTTTCATTGGTTATCCAGAGATCAAAAGGGTATAAATTTCATTGTCCTAACCATAGTACAAGAATTGTTGAATCTGAAAATGCAAGGTTCATTGAGAATAGTGAAGTTAGTGAAAGTTTGAAACCATATAAAGTGAAAATCCAAGAAGTTAAGGTACAAGTTTCTTTACCTATAACTCCTTCTCAAGTTGTTCCTAGAGTTGTTGAACCTTTTAACAACTCTCAAGAACAACAAATCAATGATCAAATACCACAGAATGATAATATTACTAATGAACCTACAATAAATGAACCCAATGAAGTAGCATTAAGAAGGTTTCAATGACAAAGATGAACTGCTATTTCTAATGATTATATAGTTTATCTATAAGAATCAAATTTTGATTTGGGTATTAATAATGATCCAGCTTCTTTTTCACAAGCCATGAAAAGTGCTAATTCATCTAAATGGTTAGATGCCATGAAAGATGAGCTAAAATCATGGATCACAATGAAGTGTGGGATCTTATTGAATTATCTAAAGATTGTAAAAGAGTTGGGTATAAATGGGTCTTTAAGACCAAATGTGATTAAAATGGCAATATTGAACGTTGTAAAGCCAGACTTATTGCCAAAGGTTTTACTTAAAAATGTAACATTAACTATAAAGAGACTTGTTCTCCAATATCTAAGAAGGACTCATTTAGAATTATTATGGCACTGGTAGCTCTTTCTGATTTAGAGTTGCATCAAATGGATGTGAAAACCGTCTTTCTAAATGGGAGTTTAAATGAAGAGGTTTATATGAACCAACCCGAGGGCTTTTCATTTGAAGAAAAGGAACACATGGTGTGTAAACTGAAGAAGTCAATATACAGACTTAAGAAAGCTTTCCGACAATGGTATCTTAAGTTCAATGATACCATTACATCTTTTGGATTTAAAGAAAACACCGTTGGTCGGTGTATATATCTAAAAGTCAGTGGGAGAAAAATCATATTTTGGTTCTATATGTTGATGACATCTTGCTAGCTACTAATGACCTTGGCCTATTGTATGAGATCAAAAATTTTCTCTTTAAGAACTTTGAAATAAAAGATATGGGTAAGGCATCCTATGTGATTGAAATTAAAATATTTCATGATAGATTACAAGGATTGTTAGGATTATCTCAGAAGGCATATATTAAAAAATTCTTGAGAAATTCAACATGAATAAATGCTCTGCAAGTGTCATTCCAATTCAGAAAGAGATAAATTCAGCCTTATGCAATGTCCAAAAAATGAATTAGAACGTAAATAAATGGAACAAATTCCTTATGCATGAATTATTGGAAGCTTGATGTATGCTCAGATATGTACTAGGCCGAACATTAGTTTTGCTATCAGGATGCTCAACAAATATCAAAGTAATCCAGAAATAGATCATTGGAGAGCTGCAAAGAAGGTGCTAAGGTATTTGCAGGGAACAAAGGATCATATACTCACATACAGGAGATCTAATGATCTTAAGGTCAAGGGATATTCAGACTCAGATTTTGCTGAATGTGTTGATACCAGAAAGTTCATATTTGGCTATTTATTCCTTTTAGCTGAAGGAGCGATCTCACGAAAAAGTGCGAAGCAGCCTGTCAATGCTGCATCTACTATGAAATCTGAGTTTGTGGCATGCTTTGAGGCCACAGTTCATGATTTATGGCTGCGAAACTTTATTTCAGGACATGGAGTTGTCAATAACATTGCCAAGCCGCTAACAATTTATTGTGATAACTCCGCAACAATCTTCTTTTCTAAAATGACAAGTATTCAAAGGATGCTAAGCATATGGAATTGAAATACTTTACCGTTAAAGAAGTTCAGAAACAAAGAGTGCTAATTGAACATATTAGCACCAGTCTTATGATTGCAGATATGCTGACTAAAGGGTTGCCACCAAAGATATTTCATGAATATGTTGAAAGAATATGCATTATTGAAAATCATTAGTGATGTAATGTCTAAAGCTTTAAGTTCCTTATATATTTGACACTCTGAGCTCAATTAATTATTATTTTTGATTTACTTATGCATCCTGTTTGATTATGCTAGTATATATGCATAAATGAATTATGTGAATGTTAACAGGATTTGTCTTTGATAAAGACATTATTGTTAGACCTTACAGCAAATTTCTTATAGGTCATGTTAAGTATAGAACTAGTAATGTGATACATGGAAGGGAGTATGTCAAAATAATAGCATACAACCTTTATGATCCTTATTAGTTTTTGCTTAATAATGATTTCATATTTGACCAATATTACGAAGGATTTTAGCTTCTATTATACGCATTATGATTGTTTATTAGACCGGTATGTTTAATATATCACATGGGCCAAGTGAAAAAATGTTAGCGTTCTCTTTTTTATGGCCTATGTGGATATATGATTGATTTATTATTTATTTAAATTTAAATGATAATAATGATTTAATAAAAGCTAATTTCCTATTGATTCATTTTTAGGATGTTGTTATATGATAACCTCTGTTTGATGGAAAGAAAAATTTAACGTATTATTAGATTGATCTTCTCTTTTCTATATATAGCATATTTCACCGTCAAAACGGATGAGAAAGAAAATAAAAAAAGGGTAAAAACTCAATTTTTCGATAACCCATACATAGTCTCTTGTCAAGAAATATTAATGGATCAAGGTATGCTTTCTTGATTTATATTTTTTATATAAAAATTATTTATTTTAAGATTTTGACCATAATATTTATTAAAAAAATCTTTAATGAATTTTAGATAAGCATCATCAGTGATGGGTGTTCCATTGGCAGCTCTTTTCTGCTCCGTTCAAGTTGCTGCTGGCAGGTCCAGTGGGGATGGCCACTGTGACTGCTGGGAGATGCGTCGCTGACATAAGTGTTAGAAAAGATGTGGTCAAGGTTGCATTTGAGGACTTGGCTGAAAGCCTTGGTTGGCGGCGCCCGCATGAGGAAGAAGCAGGAGAGAGAGGTTCTGAGAGAGTGGTGGCTTTGCCCATGGAAGAAGAAACACCAAGATGACATCTCTCTGGCTATGTTGCAGCAGGACATGGGTGGGGCTTCCCATGTTAGTTGATTTGGTGTGTTCTATCAGGAATTAGCTTGATGGTAATGAAATAAAGTCTCTGTAGGTGGGCTTCTGCTATGAATTTGGACTACAGATTGTCAATTGTCAAGACACTTTGTGAATCTTCTTTGTAAGGAGCACATGAATGTGGTAATAAAGAAGATAGGCATTTATAAGAGCTGATGCTTGATTGGTGTGTATTGATTTCTTTTTCCTTTGGTCTCAGGCCAAACCAAATTGCATCTTGGGGCACCTTAGATAAGGAAAATGATGGCATTTCCAGCTTCTTGCATGTGGACACAGTAGGAATCAAACAATTAAAGGAGGAATACAAACATAACCTTGTCCCAAAGATCCATCCATTCCTTTTCTTTTCTTTAGTCCTTTTAATCATTGTGTCAAGAAGATCACTTTTTCCTGGTAAAGAATGTTAAACTTGCTCAGCCATGTTAAGACAGAGTACAGGAGAATCAAGCACCATTAAGATTGCACTGAGATCAGTCATTAGAGAGCAGATATTTGCAATGTTCATTGTTTAACTTTTACATAATCTGGTTTGTTATTTCTCTTTTCTGCAATCCAAAAATGTGGACATATTAATCTTTGTTCTACTTTGATTGATTTGCGGATAATAACAAAGTCTTGACCAACTTTTTAAATGCCACTGTAATTCTGTTTCCTGTTCTTGTCCATTTTCTCTTTGCCATGGTCAATTACTACTTCAGAATCTTGCTAATGAGTAACGGGAGCTTCAATGTGTGCTATGTCTTCAGGAGTAGAATTATTATCCTTATCAATATCATTTATTTGCTTGCATTTATCGTAGGATCAATTGAGTAAATATTATTTTCAAGCCTTCAATGCTTTTGCATACAAATTTATTTGAACTTTTATAAAATCATTAATGAATTATGCTTAAACAATATAATCAGATATTAACTTCCAATAATTTTTCACATGATTCCAAAAGAACAAAGCATTTATTCTTGAAGATGTGCAAATGTCATGCTTCATTTTTTCTTTTTTTTTTGTGTGATGAAAGGGAGGCAAAACCAGTGATTTTATTAGAATTAATTTATAGAGGAAGTTTAAAGCGGAAAAAGAGAACAATAAATGACGTGAGAACACTAGTTTGCATCGCCAAAGCGAGCAATATAGAGAAAAGAAAAGAGCATTACGTATAAAAAGAGAGTCAGGATATAAGACAGTAAAATAGTACTAGATATGGACCATAAAAATTCACTAATAGTGTTGCCGCGAAAATTCGTTCTTCGACTCAGGTGCGCTTCTGGCTCCTGATTCGGATATCGATCTTATCGCCTTGGGATGGAACCTGCAAGACAGTCCGCACGCAGAGGGTGCTGTGGGGGTTGCCTTCGGTGAAGGACCCTCCAATACCCAAGTCAATAGATATTCACAACAAGCAGATGTGAGGAGAAGGCTCTCACAGAGAAAGATTGTCACGCCCCAAACCCAAAAATTTAAGCTAGGGTGACAACCCGCCGCATGCCAGGCATGCAAGGCGTCTTGAACTTATCACATAAATCAATATAAAGCAAATTCCATATCCATGATTTATTACAAACCAGAATTATCAGTCTTGGGCTATCTGCCCTACACAAAAATCTGAACTAAATCAAAATAATAAAACTAAGTCTTCTTAATAGAAACTCCTTCTATCTCAATTATCCATCTTCATTCCTGAGGCTCTGAAAAACATTATGAGAATTTTATGAGCTCACACTCAATAAGTAAGCCTAATATAATTTCAAAATTTCATTTATCAGGCTATCATTAGGTTCATGTCATCAGATCAATTAGCTTAATTCAATAACAATTACATTGTTTATACTGTCATTATTTTTCTTTATGTGTCCCACGGCCCTACAATACACATCATGTGTAGCCCTCTTAAATATCCCCTAAGAGGAAGGGTCCTGGTACCAGTGTCTGTCATCTGTCATGTGATAATCTGTCATGTGAATCTGTCATGTGATAATCTGTCATGTGATATCTGTCATGTGATAATCTGTCATATGAGAACCGCGGTGACACATAAAGTTTTACTGTCATTATCATGATTACATATTATCATAGTAATAACATGATTTTGCCAAATTAACATAATTATATTTAACTGTAATTTCACAGTTCACAAATTAAATAATTAATAAAATTATAATACTTGACTTACTTACCACAGTACACGAATTTCACTTGATAACCCAGCTAATTGGACTCCTGGGAACCTACAGAATCATTTTTCATTATTAAATTTCTAAAATCTGAATTATAAAATAATTCTTAAACTCTACCCAAACCACTTCACGGGCCCAACTTTGGGCTTGAATATCTCTCAATGTATACACCCAAATAGGGAAATAAAATTATTCCCAGAAACTAGAATCAATCCTGATTCGGGCCATATATTTATTTGTCATTCTCGGCCGATACAGGGCCCAAAACACTGCTCAAACTGGGCTCAGAGACGGCCCAACAGGGCCCAAAAATCAACGGCCCAGCGGCCCATTAATTCTTTTTAAAGAAACAGAGGAGCCGAGATTTGCGCCGGCGGCCAGGGCCGCCGCCGGCCAAATTGAAGGCGGTCCGGCCGCCGCCGCCGGCCAGCCTCCCCCTATCTCTCTCATCAATTTGGATTAAATCTCATCTTCTCTCTTTCTTCGCGGCGCTCGAATTCACGCCGGCGACTTTGCCGGCCCAATCCGGGGCGGTCCGGCCTCCGGTGGCCGGGCCAGAGCCGGCCACCGCCGTGGCCGCCTCCCCTCTCCTCCTTCCCTTTAATTCCCCTTTTTTTTCTCTTTATCATCCGCGGCTTAAGGATTACGCCGGCGGCGGCCGGCCACCATGGCCGGCCGGACCTCCACCGGACGCACGCCCGGCGCCGGTGGAGGTCTCCGACCAAGGCCCAGGCCCGGCGAGGCGGCGAGCACACCGCCGGGCCCGAACCAAGGATCGGACCGGCGGTTACTCTTTCTCACCGTCAGTCTCCCTCCCTCCTCCGCTCTCTCTCTCTCTCTTGTTCTCCGGCACCCCACCGGACGCCGCCCCCGGTGCCGGTGGGGTCGTCGGCCGGGGCTCAGGCCCGGCGAGGCGGCGGGCACGCCGCCGGGCCTGAACCAGTCGGAGAAGGGAAGGGAGAGAGCTGGGTTCTGTAACCCGGCTCCTCCCTCCTCTCTTTTCTTTTTTTTTTTTTCTTTCTCTCTCTCTCAATTTTTCTCTCTCTCATGCATGGACAGGGGACTTACCAGAGACAGGCACGCTGGGGAAGAAGTCCGCACGAGGAGATGATGAGAAGGGGCGCCCACGTATGGTGGGAAGGAGGGTTCTACACCATCTTTTATAGGCATTGCAGAGTCCCCAAATCAAGGGACTCTGTAATTAGATATACTTGAAATTTAAATATCTAGAGTCTATCATCATCTGATCACGTGATAACTCTCACGAGCAATTAAGATATACCTGGAATTCAAATATCTGGAGTCTATCATCTGATCACATGATAATTCTCACGAGCAATTAGGATATACCTGGAATTCAAATATCTGGAGTTTATCATCTGACCTCGTGATAACTCTCACGAGCAGTTGAGAAATCTAGGGGATTACAAAGATGCTCCTCCAGGCTCTTGTGAGAGCTCTAATGGAGTACGGAGTATGAGATTCAGTGAGTAAAATGAATGTGTAAGGGGTTGTTTCAGAGTTTATGCGCATACCTGAGAGGTTGGAATGCTGTGGTATTTATAAGTGATCACATGATTTCTTGGACGTGCTCTGGATGGGGTCTGAAAACTGTTAGGATTCGAATCAAGTTTGTTATGAGGCCGGTAGGGTCCATATCTTATCAGTTAGAGGATCGACGACTGAGAGAACTAGTTGATTCCTTGAGGCTCGATGATCACACAGACTTAGGCCACTCTCGCAGATCCTAGGCCACTTCTGGGCATGATTCGCTGCTTGAAATCTTATCCAGCTATAGTGGATTTGAGCTCTTCCACGCCGGATTCCGCAGAGGTATTTTGAACGCCGTGGTTGGCCTGGATGAGGAATAGCTTGATTTTCTGAAGTGTAAGATGGATCAGCTCGGATGATCGAGGAATAGCTTGGCTTAGACGACCGAAGCATAGGGATAGCTCGGGTTACCGAGGAATTAGGATAGCTCAGCTCAGATGGCCGAAGTATAAAGGTAGCTTAGGTTACCGAGGAATAAAGATAGCTCGGCTCAGATGGCCGAAGTATAAAGGTGGTCCGGGTTGTCAGGGTTATCCGACTTCATCAAAGCTGATTTGACCTTGTCACTAGAATGTCGCGCTAGCTGGCCATCTGGCAAGCAGGGTGTTTGGATTGGGCGTGACCCCATCGCCGATGTGAGCGACCAATAATGCAATGATGATTTTACCCCTTATCACATGCCCCCCACTCCCTAGTCCAAAGTGTAATTTCGGATATAGGGAGTAGAATTTCGGAGCAATCTTATTTGCGGGATTCAAAAAGGCGGGCAATGATGATCTCATAAATGACATGCTGCTGTTTCGTCATCATTTTTCGCCGCAGCTCGAGGAGGAAACGCCTCGTTTCTAACAAGCCACGATAGCGGAAGTTTCACGTGGCGGGAATCCTTTATTTCTGGTGCATGTATCGAAATTTTTGGCGTCTAGGGCTTTCTTTTTGAAGCGTTTATTTAAAGAGGGCTGTGGCGGCGCTTCTTCTACAACGCTCCTTCGTCCCTGTCATAGAGATTTTCTACTCCATCTCTGAGCCCTTTCTTGCCTGTTCGCATCTCACCATTCAGCTAATATGAGCGGTCCAGACGATGTTGCTTTTGAGATAACCTTAGATGATCTGGATAGGATCCGTCGCCATTATAGAGTTCCTCTGGATGTAGCCTTATGGATGCCGAGGACCGAGCACCGGGTTTCAACCGGGTTGAACCGGGGAGTCTTCTTCTACGAGGAGAGCTTGAGGGCAGGTCTCCGATTCCCTCTTCACCCGTTGATACAGGAGGTGATGAGGTTTTACAACATATGCCCAACGATGGTGGCTCCGAATAGCTGGCACAATCTCATCGGGTTCATCTCGTTGTGCAGTCGCGTTGGGGCGACTGCGACCCTTCCCTTATTTCGAGTTTGCTACAACTTGGTTTCTGGGAGGAGCTCTGAGTGGCCCTACATTGGCCCCCAAAAGTCATTTAAGATGATTTCGGATAACCCTTCTTCGATAAAAGGGTGGAAGTCCTGTTTTCTCATTGCCGAAGAAAACATCGGCTCGGATTTTCCGAAAGGATGGACCAGTTATGTAAAGGATCCGAAGGCGCATTTGGAGTTGAGCGGGCAGGAGAAAAGAGATCTGGCCATCCTCTATAGCGGTCAGGAGGTCTCTGCCAGCACCTTGTTAGCGGAGGATGCTCTTTTCGCTGCTGGGCTTAGTTCTATCGACCCTCAAGGTAAGCATACCTCTTCTCTTTGGTGACAATGGCCGGTGCGCTTGGATGTTTTTGTTCGATTGATCCATTCATTGTGTTTTCAGCCGAGAGGTCGGCATTTGTGGGCCAGACGAAGAAGGAGCTGGGCAAGCGTCATAGGGGCTCTAGCTCTGGGGAAAAACATAGATCTGAGAAGAGGTCTCGTCCCTCTGGGACTCGTTCGAAGGGACCGAAGAAGGATAGTTCCTGTCATCACTCTCCTGTCCCAATAAGGGAGAAAGCAGAAATGCAGACCGTGGTTGATGAGCTCTCCCTACCAGAGGGAGGCAAAATAACAGAGGAAATCACTGGAGGAAGCTCGAAGGGAGTTCTTGAGGTTTCCCCCCTCCAGGTAGTAGTCGTGTTAGACGACGCCGAGGAGATGTCGCCGGTACATTCAACTATCCCTCCACCAGATGTCCTCCAGCTACTGGCGGTGAGAGTCCACTACGTATGGAAGAGACCCCTGCTCAGGCGGAGGGGTCAGGAGAGGCAGTGGCGGCTGCCGAAGCTCAAGTGGAGCCGCCCGTTGAAAGGCTGGCGGATGATTTCCTGCATTTAAGGCTCTTGATTCGAGATTAGAGGAAAATCTTTTGTCATGCGTCATGGCCTGGGAAATGTGTTCGGTGCACTTCGAAAAGCGCTATTTTACCCTGAACCGTCACGTGGCAACGTGGCCAGAGCATTTTGAATCCCGGGGTTTTCTGCTTTAATGGCCGCCCCCCGGTCTGTTTGCCTATAAAAATGGGAGGAGTGGGCCGTGTTAGGCTATCTCCCAAGACTTTCTTTTCTGTGAGTTGTAAGAGTTTCCATGACGTCTATTTCATTGAAGTTGAGAGTGGAGAGATTGAGCTTTCCTTTTGAAAGCTGGTTCGTCCCAGATAGCTGGGGTGATGAAGAAACTGCTGAAGAGCAAGCAGTCCTCAAGGGAAGAATTCTCGGAGGTCATATGGAGAGCACATGGGAGGCCCGCAGAGGTCATATGGGGAGCGCATGTATATGCTTCATGTGTGTCCTTTGTCACTTGCCATGTGGACCACAGGAAATGCAAAGCATACGTACCCCTCATGGATTTGGATTTCTCAGCTCATCCGTTTGAGGGATCTTCTTCCCACGTGAAGAGGGAGGAGAGTGGTGTTGGATTGCTGGTTCTCTGCCTTTTATTGTTGGGCAGTGGCTAGCCGGCCAGCATCCCTCTAGGGGGTACCTCATCGGCATAGGCATCCATGGGTCCTTGACCTGGTTATGATCCCTTTACGTGTTTGTCCGAGGGATTCGTGGATGGCTTGCTTTGTTCTTTGGGATTAACCAGTGGCTCAACAGAGCCTGCCTGGTTTCTCTGATTTATGGGGTTGGATGTAGAGACATCATCGTCGACCGAAGCTGCTCAGCCGAGCCTTTTATTTGTTTGTATTTCCTGTGCTTTGACGCACTTGTAAAGCCTCTCAAGAGGTTGTAATTCTTTCATTAATAAAGAAAGTTTTTATACTCTTTCTTCTTTTATTATCTGTTTCTTTTCTGATGTGATTGTGTTGAGAGTTGTCGTTCTCGTTTTGTGCTTTCCGGTTCGTAGCCTAAGCTACAAATCCAGCAGCGTTTTTGCTACTTTGCTTTTGTTATCATGTCATACAATCCTCTATGGAGGAAGTGTTTATCTCCGTGTAGGTTAGAGAAAGGCCTGGGCAGCCCTACGGACTTATGCAGTAGACATGATCCTGTTTGAGGGATGATGTACGTATTTCTTTGAGAAGAAATAATTTGCATAGCCTTGCTGGTAAGCGGGGAAAAGTTACTAACCTCTGCCGAAGCATAATAAGACGTCTTAGTCGCGTCAGAGTGTTTGAGAGATTACTCGTTTAGTCTGAGGCTTTCGGAAATATATCACTCGGTGTTGCCAAGGCTTCAAATAATATATCACTCGGTGTTGCCGAGGCTTCAAATAATACATCACTCGGTGTTGCCTAGGCTTCAAATAATATATCACTCGGTGTTGCCGAGGATTCAAGATTATATTTTACTTGGCGCTGCCAAGGTACGGAGATCGCTCGGCCCAGCCGAGGATTATAAAGATTATATTTTACTTGGCGCTGCTAAGGTACGGAGATCGCTCGGCCCAGCCGAGGATTATAAAGATTATATTTTACTTGGCGCTGCCAAGGTACGGAGTCCTCCCAGCCTAGCTGGGATATATTTTACTTGGCGTGGCCAAGGTCCGGAGATCGCTCGGCCCGGCCAAGGATTTATAAAGATTATATTTTACTTGGCGCTGCCAAGGTACAGAGTCCTCCCAGCCCAGCTGGGATATATTTTACTTGGCGCGGCCAAGGTCCAAAGATCGCTCGGCCCGGCCGAGGATTTATAAACCTGTCTCTCATCGTAGCCATCAAGGAAAGTAATGAAAACATAAATTTTTCGAACCTTTGAAAATTTAACTCAATGGACAAAGTAAGTTCAGGGAGGGCGTACTCTCACTGATGATAAATGCGGAGATTATCCGAGTTCCACGTCCGGGGAATAGATTTTCCATTTAGATCTTGGAGCTTGTAAGTGCCGGGTTTGATCACCTCCGTAATTTGGTAGGGACCCTCCCAATTAGGGGAGAGCTTCCTTTGCTCCAGTGGCTTTGAGATGGATGCTCTCCGAAGTACCAGGTCACCCGGGGAGAAAAACTTCCCTTTGACTCTGGTTGAATGGTAGCGGGCAATTCTTTGTTGGTAAGCCGCCATCCGGATCTGGGCTTTCTCTCTGACTTCATCTATTAAGTCCAGATTGGTTCGAAGTTGTTCATCATTAGATTCTTCCGAGTAGCCTTCGGTGCGAGGGAAGGGGAGTCTGACTTCCACGGGGATAACAACTTCAGTGCCGAAGGCCATTTTGAACGGAGTCTGGCCTGTGGGAGCCCTCTCGGTGGTTCGGTATGCCCATAACACGTGGTGGAGCTCCTCTGCCCATCTGCCTCGCACTTAATTGAGCCGAGCTTTAATTCCCTGTAATAGAGTTCTATTTGTTACCTTGGCTTCCCCATTAGCTTGAGGATGTCCAACCGATGCTAGGCGATGAAGAATGCCATGATCCTCGCAGAACCCCCAAAACTTTGGATTATCGAATTGCTTCCCATTGTTGGTGATGATGGTGTGGGGAAGACCGAAGTGGCAGATGATGGATCTCCACACGAAGTCTTTGGCATAGGCTTCGGTTATCTGGGCGATTGCTTCGGCTTCGACCCACTTAGTGAAATAGTCAATCGCCACAAACAGGAACTTCCTTTGCCCCGTTGTGAGGGGGAAAGGGCCAAGTATATCCATCTCCCACTTGGTGAAGGGCCAGGGGGATGAGATGGAAGTCAGGTGAGCAGAGGGGAGCCTCTGAATATTTGAATGTCGTTGGCATGCATCACAGGCTCGGATAAGGTCGCCAGCATCTTTCTGCATCATCGGCCAATAATATCCTTGGCGTAGCACTTTATGGTACAGGGCATGGCTACCGAGGTGATTGCCACAGATGCCTTCATGAACCTTTCGAAGAGCATAATCAGCTTCCGATGGGTGGAGGCATTTAAGCAATGGCATGGAGAAGGACCGCTTATATAGCCGGTCGTCAATCAGGACGTAATGAGATGATTGTAATTTCAACTTCCTTGCTTCCTTTCTATCAGTGGGCAGTGACCCTTTTTGAGGTGCAGGGGGTCTATCCAGGATGGTTCGGTGTCAACCTGCATCACGTAATCAACATCGATGATGCTGGGCTTCTCTAGGACTTCCAGGTGGAATTTTCGCTCGAAATCCATTGACTCCATAGTCGCAAGGTGGGATAATAGGTCGGTGCGCGCATTTTCAGCCGTTGGGATCTGGACAATTTTGAATTCATCAAAATAGGAAGATAGATCGCGCACCTTTTGGAGATACCGAATCATGTTTGGCTCTCGAGCGTCGAATTCTCCCTGCACCTGGCTAGCCACCAATTGGGAGTCTGTGTAGGTGATCAGCTTCTTGACTTTGAGCTCCCAAGCGATTCGGAGTCCGGAGAGCAGGGCTTTGTACTCTGCTTCATTATTCGAGGCCGGGAAGGAGAAACGAACGCCGTATTCAAAGGTTGCGCCCTCCGGGCTGGTGAGGATCACGCCGGCGCCAAAGCCACCCATGCTGGAGGATCCGTCAGCGTGAAGCAACCATGGAGCACTGGGCTTTGGTTGCCCGGGGGCATCCAAACAGAGCCATCTTCGGGTATAGTGCATTCGAGGAGGAAGTCCGCTAGAACTTGGGCTTTAATGGCCGGACGAGGCTGATATTGAATGTCGTGCTCGCTCAGCTCGACAGCCCATTTGGTCATTCTTCCTGATGCTTCTAGGCGATGGATAATTGCCTTGAGGGGTTGGTCGGTCAGGACAATGATGTATACGCCTGGAAGTATGGCCGCAACTTCCGGACCGATGTTACTAGAGCTAGGACCATCTTCTCGACCCGAGCATACCTCGATTCAGCATCTTTAAGCAACTTACTGACATAATAGATAGGTCTTTAGATTCTATTCTCCTCTCTGATTAGCACCGAGCCAACAACATCTTCTGAGACTGCTAGGTATAGATTCAACACTTCCCTTGGCTTCGGGCTACTGAGAAGAGGCGGTGAGCAGAGGTATTTCTTGAGGTCTTCGAAGGATTTCTGGCAATCTGGGGTCCAATGGAAGTTTTTGGCCGACCGAAGCACTTTGAAGAAGGGAAGGCATTTCTCGGCCGATCGAGTTATGAAGCGACTGAGGGCTGCTACCCTCCCAGTGAGGCGCTGCACGTCCTTGACTGACCCTGGTGGAGCCATCTGTTGCAGGGCTTGGATTTTCTGAGGGTTTGTCTCGATGCCTCCCTATGAAACCATAAAGCCGAGGAACTTCCCGGAGTTGACCCCGAAGGCGCATTTGGTGGGGTTGAGCTTCATCTGATACTTCCGAAGTGTGGCGAAGCTCTCCACAAGGTCCTCGATGTGCTAGGATGCCTCCTTGCTTTTTACTAGCATATCATCGACATACACTTCCATGTTCCGACCGATTTTCTCCTTGAAGACTTTGTTGACTAGCATTTGGTAGGTGACACCTACATTTTTCAAACCAAAGGGCATAACTTGGTGGCAGTACATACCTCGATCGGTGATGAAGGCGATTTTCTCCTCGTCTTTGGGCGCCATTCAGATCTGGTTGTAGCCCGAATAGGCATCCATAAAAGTTAACATTTTATGGTCTGAAGTTGAATCCATGAGCTGGTCAATCCGCGGAAGAGGGAAGCTATCTTTTGGGCAGGCTTTATTGAGGTCAGTGAAGTCGATGCAGATCCTCGATTTGCCATTCGACTTCTTCACCATGACCACATTTGCCAGCCAGTCGGGGTAACTAACCTCCCAATAAACTTGGCTTTGATGAGTTTATCCACCTCTTCTTCGATGGCTTTTTGGTACTTTAGGGCGAAGCTCCTCTTCTTTGCTTAATAGGCCTGAATGTTTCGTCCACGCTGAGGCGGTGGACTAGGACGTCTGGGCTGATTCCCGACATAACTGACGCAGACCAGGAGAATACGTCGGCATTCCTCCGAAGGAACTCGATTAACTCTTGTCGAAGCTTTCCTTCTAGCTACGATCCAACTTTGATAGTCCGGTCGGGCCGAGCCTCGTCAAGCGGTACCTCCTCCAGTTCTACGGCCGGCCCTCCTCGTTGCTCGGCAAGATCCTCCCGAGCATCCAGTCCATCCACCTCGGGCATTCTGGATTGGAGGTCAGCAACAAAGCAATGCCGAGCTATGATCTGGCTTCCTCGTACCACACCCACTCCCCATTCGGTGGGGAACTTCATGGCGAGATGAGGGATGAAAATGATGGCCTTGAGAGATATCTGCCCCGGTCTGCCGAGGATGGCGTTGTAGGAAGATCTGAGCTTGGTCACGAGGAAATCCATGAGCACGGTAGCTACGCGGGGCTAGGTGCCGGCTCAGATTGACAGAGTGATGACCCCTTCAGGGATTATGGAGTCACCCGTGAAACCCACCAGGGTGGATTCCATCGGTCGAAGTCTTTCTACCCGGAATTTTAATCTCACAAAGGCATCGAAATACAAAACATTAACATAGCTTCCACTATCAATCAGAATACGGTGTACATCGTAGTTGTTCATGTTTAGAGATACAACCAAGGCATCATCATGGGGGGTATTGTACCTCCTGAAGGTCTTCATCGGAGAAAGCAAGCTCATCAATCCGAGCTTTCTTCGGCGGGTTCTCCTCCTCGCCTGACCAAGAAGATGGGGATCCGGCCGCTGTTATCACATTGACGTTGCCGATAACTGGAGGATTCGGTGGTGGGAGTTGGTGAGGTTCAGGTTGGTGATTCTCTTCATTATTCGGCTCAGGGGGGCCCTAAACTGATTCAGTCTGCCTCGCCGGATCAGCTGCTCAATCTCATTCTTGAGCTGCCAACAGTCCTCGGTGTCGTGCCTATAGTCTCGATGGAAGTAGCAGTACTTGGTTGGGTCCCTCCGAGCTCTGTTGCCTCGAAGAGGGGGGCCGAGGAAGTTGACGCTCGATCTCCATCAGGATCTGAGCCCTTGGTGCATTGAGGGGAGTATAGCGGTCGAACCTTCGGGCCGGACTCCGAGTTCGGCCTCGGGGCGGCGGCGGAGGAGCTCTGCAGTGGCGAGGCGGGCTAGCGCGGCGGTGGGCTCGTTGCCTGTCCAAGCCCTTTGCCTCTTTCTTCTTCATCTACTCGGCCCAAGCTGACCTCTTCGATTCTTCTACCTGGTGTACTTGTCCGCCAGGGACATCATGTCCGAAAGGCTCTTCGGGTAATTCACCTCCAGAGCCAGGTAAAAGTCTCCCTCCTTGGACACTCCTTTAGCCAGGGCAGACATGGCCACCTCGTGGTTGAGATAGTCGACTTCTAGAAGGGTTGTGTTAAGCGGCCAAGGTAACTCTTCAGCGACTCCCCCTCTCTATGCTTGATCTCGGAGAGGGAGTCGGATCTCCATCACTGGCGACGGCTGCTGACGAACTGGCTAATGAGCAGATAGCTCAGCTCGTCGAAAGAATCAATAGAACCTGGTTTTAGGCTGTTGAACCAGGTTCGGGCAAATCCCCTTAAGGTGGAGGGGAAGGCTCTGCATAGGATCGCATCTGATGCCCCGTGGAACATCATGATGGATCTGAAGCTGCTGAGGTGGTCGTCGGGATCGGTGGATCCATGATACGGTTCGATGGTAGGGAGCTTGACATGCGGGGGAATCACTTCCCTCATAATCCTCTCGGAGAAGGGGATGCCCTGCTCCACTTTCGGCTGGGATGGAGGAGCTTGCCTGGCGGCGTCCAACTCCCGGCGCCACTCTTGCCGCATTTCTTGCATCTGCTGTCTGATCCCTTCATCCAGAGTGGTATGAGGGATCAGTCGAGAGAAGATGGCCGCGGTGTCGAATCCTGGGAAGACACCGGGAGAGGGAGCGAACCCGTCCTGGATCTGAGCGGGCTCTTCCCTCCAGCTCGCTGCAGTGCGGCTTCACCTTTGCGGGCCGGTGACCGTCTGCCGCTCCAGGCGGATCAGAAGAAGAAATTCTGGCGGGGCAGGGGCAGCGGCCTCCTCATGGGGCTGAGAGGCAGGGATAGCAGCTCCAGGGATCGCCTGGAATCCCTGGACCAACTGGGTCAATGCTTGGACTTGTTGAACCAGAGTGGCGAACTAGTCCAGGGTTACCGCCGTTACCGGCGGTGAAGGAGTTTCAGCTGGCGGTGGTAGCGGAGGTGTTGCACCGCTAATCGGATCAGGCCGTTGAGAGGCGGCCTGGTCCTGAGCTTCAGATGTGGCTCTCTTCCGATTGGCCATTAGAGGATGCTTTTCTCTGGTTCTTGAGTCTTGTCTCATGGATCACAAGTTTATGGGACTTGGGGCCCTTCCTCTAGTGCCAATCTGTTGCCGTGGAAATCCGTTCTCCGACTCGGGTGCGCTTCTGGCTCCTGATCTGGACGTCGATCTCACCGTCTCGGGGTGGAACCTGCAAGACAGTCCGCATGCAGAGGGTACTGTGGGGGTTATCCTCTGCGGAGGACCCTCCGACGCCCAAGTCAGTGAAGATTCACAGCAAGCAGATATGAGGAGAAGACTCTCACAGAGAAAGATGCTCCTCTAGGCTCTTGTGAGAGCTCTAATGGAGTACGGAGTATGAGATTCAGTGAGTAAATGAATGCATAAGGGGTTGTTTTAGAGTTTATGCGCGTACCTGAGAGGTTGGAATGTTGTGGTATTTATAGATGATCACCTGATTTCTTGGACGTGCCCTGGATGGGGTCTGAAAACCGTTAGGATTCGAATCAAGTTTGTTATGAGGCCGGTAGGGTCCGTATCTTGTCAGTTAGAGGATCGACGGCTGGGAGAGCTAGTTGATGCCTTGAGGCTCGATGATCACACAGACCTAGGCCACTCTCGCAGATCCTAGGCCACTTCCGGGCATGATTTGCTGCCTGGAATCTTATCCAGCTATAGTGGATTTGAGCTCTTCCGCGTCGGATTCTGCAGAGGTATTTGAATGCCGTGGTTGGCCTGGATGAGGAATAGCTTGATTTTCTGAAGTGTAAGATGGATCGGCTTGGATGACCGAGGAATAGCTTGGCTTGGACGACCGAAGCATAGGGATAGCTAGGGTTACCGAGGAATAAGGATAGCTCGGCTCAGATGGCCGAAGTATAAAGGTAGCTCGGGTTACCGAGGAATAAAGATAGCTCGGCTCAGATGGCTGAAGTATAAAGGTGGTCCGGGTTGTCAGGGTGATCCGACTTCATCAAAGCTGATTTGACCTTATCACTAGAATGTCGCACCAGTTGGCCATCTGGCAAGCAGGGTGTTTGGATTGGGCGCGACCCCATCGCCGATGTGAGCGACCAATAATGCAATGATGATTTTATCCCTTATCAAATAGTTAAATACAAATTTTTAATAAAAATCAGATTGATAAAATATCATAAAATATTAAAATTTTGAATCGATTCGAAGGTCATTCATGCACCTTTTTTTTTTTATCTTCTTACATGTAACAGATTTCTTCTATACTTCTTCTGAATTATTTTTGCAATCACTGAGCCATCGGATGGGAAATAATCGGAACAAACGCATAAGCATGGTATTCCCCTGTTATTCTCTCTCTCTTTTTTTTGGTATAAAAAAGGGAAAGGAGGGCTTGCTGACCTGTAGGTAGGTCCCATGCGTAGATTTGCGCAGTCGTTCCCCATCCCCGTTTCCCATCAGAAAATATTTCGTGCACGGTGCAAGATTTGCGTAGCCGTTCCTCGTCCGAAGGCGAGTTGATCAACTTGACCCCATCAGGAAATGTTCCATGCATGGCGCGAGATTTGCGCAGCCGTTTCCCATAGTGCACGGTGCGAGATTTGCGCAGCTATTCCCCGTTCAAAGGCGAGTTGGTCAACTTGACCCTAACCAGGTGCCAGACCTGAGATTTGCGCAGCCGTTCCCTGTTCGAAAACGAGTTGGTCAACTTGACCCCAAATCTCGCGCTGTTCCCCGTTCAAAGGCGAATTGATCAACTTGACCCCATCCAGGTGCCAGAACTGAGATTTGTGCAGCCGTTCCTCGTTCGAATGCTAGACCTTAACCCTTTCAACACCGATGTTTCAGGCTCCAAAATTTACCTTACAATTATTTGAATTAATCAAAGTCTCATTCTTTGAACCTGAGACATCTTGAAATCATCTTGAAAGCGTGGAGGGGCCTTGGTCACTGGGCTGCCGCCTGAGCAGTTCCCCTATTATTCTTCGAAACTTAAATGATTTGTCTGCTCAACATAAGTTAAAGCATAAAAGTTACTTGCCGCATACCATCTCCTCCTTTGACCCTACCCTCTAAAAGTCATGGGGTTTTGGCAAGGAATGAATTGAGTTGTGCCACCAATCTTTTCCCATACGAATTGATTATGTCATATTGGATCAAGTTGGATAACAGAAAAGAAATTTTAATTTTATTTAACCATTATAGAATTTTTATGGTAAATAAAGTTATTTACTTATAGTAAGGTTTATTTTTAGAAAAAATCATGAATCTTAACTGACTAAATTAGATGTCCACAAAAAAAAAGCTAATAAAAATTAAAATAATTAAAAAAACTTAATTAAAGATGGAGCTATACATCTAATAAATTGATTATAAATTATATATATATATATATATATATGATTATATTTCAATGTAACTTAATTTATTTTTATGTATGTATAAAAGTAATACATACATACACACATATATGTGTGCAAGTCGATAGAAATTTTAACTACGATAAAAGTTTATTAAAATATTATTTTGTATAGTTTATAAGTGTGCATTACATAAGATTACTACTAAAACAGTTAATAATTTTATCATCATATTTTCTTAAACTCTTCTTATATTTTAATTATTATTATTATTTATAAACCAAAACTAGCGGACACCTGCGTCTCGATCCCCTGGAGTTACATGGGACCATGGTCTCAAGTACAAATTCCACATCAGCTATACTATTTTTAGCAAAACAAACTGTATAGCACCAGTAACTTTCACCAACTGGGTCTCATCCAACCACCGCTTGCAGTCCAAGTTGGATGAATTCCCAAAAGAAAAAGAACAAGTTGAGCTAAAATATCGACAGCAACGATCACGGGAATTCTATTTGCACCGTCCAAATTACTCTTTACACCCCTCCCTTATTTTTTTTTAAAAAAATATTCTTAAACTATCCATTTTTTTTTTTTCTCTGCACCCTCACTTTCATCTCCTTCCTTCGATACCGCCCCATCTTCTTTCCTCTTCAGCAACGCTCCCTCATCTCCTTTCCTTCTCAACAACGCTCCCAGGCATGTCTCCTCTTATCTTCTTTCCGGTATTATTCCCTTCCTTTGGACCCATCTCTTTCCTATATCGTTCCCTTCACCCTTTTCGGCATCGCCCTCTTTCTTTCCATCTCCTTCCCCTTCCTCAACATCGTTCCTCGGCACCTGCTCTCTTCTGATCCCCCCTCAGCTCTTCAGCATCGCTCTCTCTGATCCCAGCGCTCTCCTTTCTTTTGGCACCGTTCGGTCAAACATGACCAAATGAAGGGCCTCTGTTTAGTCCTGTTTGATCGAACGAAGGGCCTTTGTTCCGCTATGCTTGATCGAACGAAGGGCCATGGCTAAATAAAGGCCCTTCGTTCGACCAAACGGAGACCTTTTGTTCGGTTCTGTTTGATCGAACGGTGTCGGAAAGGAGGGGTGGTGGAACCGAAGAGGATGGTGCCAAAGAGCTGGGCACCGAAAGAGAGCAGATGCCGAAGAGTGGTACTGGATAAGAGAAAGGAGATGAAAGAGAGAAGGATGGTATCAAAAGAAGATGTTTAGAAAAAGAGGATAAGGTATGGAGAGAAAAGAAAGAGTAATTTTAATTTTTTTATTTTATTTGTGTGTGTGTGTGTGTGTGTGTGTGTGTGTGTGTGTGTGTGTGTGTGTGTGTGTGTGGTTTCGTAAATTAGGCTGTGCAAATAACGATCCCCCTTCCCTCCCCCTTCTGGATAATCCCCCTTCCCTCCCGTAGCGGATAAAATCAACCCAACGATTGCCCAAACCCCTCTTCCACACCTGTTTCCCATGTATAAAACCCCATCTCAAATCATTTAACAAATTTCTAACACTAACGATCAGTGTATAAGCGAACAAACGGTGACAACACACCAACCTCTCCACCCACCGATCAAAATCGAGACAAATCTGTTAGTGTCGTGCAGTCGTGCTCGTGCTGTCTTTTTTTAAGCTGACACGCCGAGTTCGTACGAGCGGCACGAGTGAAACTGGGACCGCCCCTGGAGCTGCTGAGAGCCTCTTCGTTCCACCAATCATTTGCTAGGGGTTCGGACTCCATCTCATTCCATAGAAATTAACGTCTCGCTCTCCGTGTGGTGTGTTCTTCTTCTTCCCTTTTGCTCTGTGACTCGGTGAGGGAGTTGGGCTGGGAGAGGAGGGAAAGGGAGAAGAAAAAGGTGCCTCTTTTTTCCTCTTTCTTTCGCTTCGTCGATCGATTTCTTTGGAATGAGGAGCGTATTTTCTTTGGTATGAATTCTCTTATGCTCTTTTCAGTTTCGTTGACTGATTTATTTCTTAGAATGTTTGTTTCTGTTCCCCTGTTAAAAAAATCTTTTGTTTTACTTTGTAACTCGAGATGGGGTGCTTAGATGTTTGGGTGGTTAAAAAGTTGGGATTTTGGTTGATTTGGTGATTGGTGCTGTTTTTGGTTGATTTGGAGTGCAGTAGTTTTTTCTGGAGTTGACTCTGAATTTTCGGCCTTGGATGAGTGGAATGAAAGGTTTGGGTGTTTTTGGATTTGGGAGAAATTTGTATTCTAAAGAAAGCTAAGAAGTAAATGACTGGGACTGAAGTTCTGGTGAGAGATTGTATGGTGGAGTCCTTCAATGGCAGTAATGCATATGATTGGAATGAGGAAAATGGGTTATAATGTGATTCATTGTTGATTGCTAGCTGGGTTTTGATGGAATTTCTTGGGGGAACCTTGATATTATCGAGCACAGTTTAATTTTTTCACTGTGATATTGATTTATGGCGCATCAAAGCAGCATATAAAATTAGTTTAAGAGGTATGATGACAGTTCTTTATTCACAAATTCTTTGACCACTACTGTCTGCTGAACATTAGAATGTAAAGATGGAATGAGGATGGACTATGATCATAGGTTTATTGCACATGCTGAGGGAGATTTACTATATAATGCAAGAGGCATTATATGGAAAAAATGAGTTTTATTATGGACATTTAATTAATTTTATAACACAAAACCCATTAACTTTGCTTCCAAATGCTAGCCTTCCTGAGATGTTAGAGCTAACTGCATGTATGCGTACTACTGTCGCATAAACATGGATACCAGAATTGGATTGGGATGGATGTTCAGTACCTGATATGAAAGGAGCAAAGAAACAAGATACAGGGGAAAAGAGGAAAAATTAGTTTTAATTTAACTATAATGTAGATTGAGTTCTATGCTATAAATAGAAATGGTTAAGGGCAACATTTATCAAGCTTTTTTTGTCTTCATTTTTATTGATAAATGTGTCATTGATGTTCATGCTCACTATTAGTAATGAATCAATTCATATCACCATGGCACTATAGCTCTTGATTTAATGTGCTAAAAGAAATCATAGGTATATTAGAAAGGGAGGTAGACTAGAACCTTGTGAAGCTTTAGAGATCATAAAAAGTGGTCACAATATGAACCTTAAATATAAGCTCATTCATTTGCTATTTCTATTTGCAACTTAAGGGTATTTACATCAATAAATATTAGAAAAAAATGACATGGTAAATTATGTGTTTTTTGGTCAAACTCTTCGAGAATATTAAAGCCATGGCAGTGTATGGCTTGACAGTATTGCTTAGATCAGAACACATGTTTATTACTAGAAATTGATAATTAGATTAAGGACAAAATATATTGGTATAACATTATTTTCCTTATCCCTTTAACCTTAAAAAAGAGTTATAAGAGCAATCAAAGCTTATTCCTAGCATATTTTGGTTTGTCTGAGAGCCATTTTAAATTTGTCATTTGAAGTATATCTCTTTGCCATTTTTAATGCCAGAAATCCAAAATCAGATATGCACCAAAAGTACCCATTGCATATCTGACTTGCCTGTACATGCCAACAAAGATTTCCAAGGTGGGCAAGAATGGTCAGGTGACACTGACTTGAACATGATCTCAATGTAGAATTTTACAATTTTAGTTCAGGATTGTGGTGCTATTGCACCAAGATGATTTTCAATTCATTGAACAAGTTGGCTTTTCAACTGCTATATCATCTACTTTAAATGTTTGACTAGAATCACATATGGTGCATGCTCCATCTGTAATGATGTAGGCAGCATAGTTATCCATTGCTCTAACCAGCATAATTAAAGGACCATGTGTAACTTCATCTACATGGTGAATATATTGAATGGCCATGATTTTAAATTTTTGTCATGTTTGAATATGTTATTGGACATCATAACATTGAGAATCTTTAAAATATAAATGCCCAAGATATTTGAAAGGCCAAGGGTCCTTAATCTCTTGGGTTAGAGGATAATAGTGGTCAGCTAATCCAATCTACCATCAAGCGGTCAGGTTTAGACCAAAGGCCCTTAACCTTTTGGGTTAGAACATTATAGTTGGAAATTTATGGGTCTATTAAATGAATAATGAAATTTGAAAAGTGAGCTGATACAAGCCATTGGATGTTGATCTCATGGTTAGAGACTTCAGTTGAGAAGATATGAGCACCACTATCTAGTTTTTAAACTAGATCCTACTGGGCAATCCCAAGTCCAATCCCATTCCCTCCTCTCTCTCTCTCTCTCTAACTGTCCTCTCATCCTTGGCTCCACCACCTGCCCCTTCCCAACAATATAATATCAGACCATACCCAGCTATACCTTTCCACCGTTGCAACACCAGCCCCCTTATCACAACTCCACTCACGTGTTTGCCACAATCCCTTCACCCACCTCTCTTTATTGACTACAACCACCCCCTCTATCATCCACCTCCCTCTCTTTTCCCACCACTATTCTCTCCTCCTCTGCCTGCCCTTCTCTCTCTTCCACCTCTTGCCATCCACTCTCTCCTTAAGCTATGGGTTTGGCTACTCTGTCTTTAGCAAACTTATCTACTTTAGAGCTTCAATTGAATCCTTTAGAAGGTGGGTGGTATCTATTAAAGTGCTTAAATATTTTTCTTAAGATAAAGAATTCTATGATCTGTAAGGCTCTTTCAATCTATTGAATGTTCCAAGGGGTTGTGGTCTCTTCTTGGCAATGGCTGTTTTGTTGGTTATGGTTTCTAATTAACTCTTATAGCAAGTCCTGTTGTATCAACCTGTACTGACGCATACCAACCGTACCATATCGAAGTTTGATTCAGTATGAACTGAATTAGTTTGAACTGAGTGGAGCCAACCTATACCATCTGGTTTTAGATGGTATTATGGCTAAAAGCGAAAAAGTATTGATATCTTGTTTCAATACGAGGTGTATGCTGTCCCCTATTGACTCGGTTATGTATTGCTATGGTTCTCGGCATTGGTTTTATGGCCTTGCCTTATGATACCTTGACTACTATTTTGCAATTTGGTGGTTAGGCATGTCTTTGGTTTAACTTTCAATGCTTGCTCTTTTCTACTATTTAGTCTTAGTTTAATTATCAGAATTTATGATTATAGAAAATAAATAATGCTTAGATAATGACTCTCATGCAATTCAAAAAAGCCCAAAAATACCTAAATGAACAGCCCATGTTTGTGAAGCCTTTTCCTCTCAAGGATTGAGAATTGCTTGGTACATACTGAATCAAGGGCATGGGGAACTGCACTTTGAACCAGCCGAACTGCTCTAGGATTGAGTGGTATATCAGCTTTTGCTCACCCCAAACCAGCTGGTTCAAGGGTGAGAGCAATTGTACCACTAAAGACTTTCTTTTGAGCCTTTTTCAGGTACAACTGAAGACCTCCTTTTGGGCCTTCTTTCTCCTTCATTCTCATCTTCTTTTTCTAGAAACAGTAGTGAGGGAGAGGGCAAGGGGAAAGGCTTGAGATCTTGGTGTTTTAATCTAAAATTAAGAAGGATATTGCGCTTAAAAAGTCACAGGACTCAAGGAATGTGACTTTTTCCCTTATTTTTCTTTTTTCCCCAAAAATCCAGGGAATATCACTAAGAAGTTGCTAAATCTAGGGGTGATACAATTGAGGTTGGATTCATGCTCCAAAACATGAATCAAAGCTCCAGTATGTGGATTTTGGGGGTAATCTCCAGTGTGTGGATTTTGGGGGTAATCTCACAACCTACATGTAAAAGTCAATTTAATCTAAACCTTATCTGATCAAAGAGTATTTGTTTGGTTTGATTTTTGGCTCTGATATAGGTGATGATTTATTCTATTATCCTACAGGACCTTTTTTTTTGTGCCATGATGAAATATTGGTAGCATGTTAGCACTTGTGATATACATATCCTACCATAACGGGTCGATTTGGATGTGCTTGGATTCCACACCAGCCTAGGCCTGAAAATAAATAAATTTGAAATTACGTAACAAAATACTAACGTTTAGTTGATTATTTATATGATATACATATAAAGCTGATCTACAAGAGCCCTCAATTAAAAATAATCCTCATGGCTATCTAAGATTTTTAAAATCTATTGCTGAATTAATCATTTATAAAAATATTGAAAATATTATAATTTGAAAAATATACGTGATGTATTAATGAATTATGTTCTGGATTAGTGTTTTTTCTTTGCAATAAAATGTATTATCTTTTTGAATTTTAATAGCAATTTTGAATTAATTATTTCTAAATATATTAAAAAATAAAATGTTGAAAAATCTGAAGTTTTAGTTAATTATACTTGCACTTCTACCCAATCTATCAAAATCTTTAAAAGTTTTAGACTCTTTTTGGTGCACATCAATATGTTAGCTGTAATTGTCGATAACCCCTTTTATATTATGATTTCTAGAAATCTAATTGCTTTTCAAATGCTATTCTTAACGACCATATATTATTTATATAATTTAATATATTTATGTGATAATGATACGTTTTTCTACCTATAGCATGCAGAGGAAATTATAACCGAGCTAGTTAAGTCAATGCTCACACCTTCCTCCTAACAAAAGCATATCTTTGGATGGGAAAATAGATAAGAAACTCAGAACCAAGGTTTGGAGGCCAAAGAAAGTCACACCAAGAGCAGTTGGGGCATAAACAAAATCCTCAGTTAGATGCATTACTAATCTCACCCTTGGTCAGTATGGGTTTGATCCTTGGTACCTTGATCCTTGGTTTTTCTGCTAAAATATAGAAAGCCCAGAAGTTAAGGGATCTTAAATAGGTCATCTGGGTTGACCCTATATCGGGTTCAAGTCAGGCAGGGAGGGGCCCTTATAGAGTTGATATAAGTCACCTTATAGATTTGGTACACGTCGCAGACAAACTCTTTCAATTTCTTGTATTTACCAAATAATGTGTCCATGCTCATATTTTCCTATGTGCCATATTCATCAGTTTTGTGCTTCATTTTTCTATGGTTGCTTCTACAGTGCCCATAAAAAATTATCTACTTTATTAATATCAGTTGAGATTGCCCATTGTTTCAGTGAAACTGTTGTATTTATCATGAGTTGTAAGATGTGTAGATATCTCTACTATGAAGTACAATCAGATGTTAACGACCCATTAAATGTTAAAAGATGATAGGGGAATACACTTGTAGAGGTGCCATGGTGCATGCTTCTAAGACTGGTGTACCATAACTGGAGGCAGCACCTAATGCATGGTGAGAGACAGACTTCCAACTGAAAGCATCTTGTATAATCATGCCTTTTAAAAAAATATTGTGCTATCTTGTCACTCACATGTTGCTATTAGATGTCCTTTATAGCCTGTTATAGTCTATGGATCTTTCCTAAGAAATTGTCTAATTTGGTTCCTGTATTATATTAAATGTGAACATTTGGTTGTTCCCCCCTTTGCTAATAATGAATCTGTTGATGGATCAGTGGTGCATCTATTTTTGACTGCCTGAATCATGATCCAAATGCCCTTGGATGATGCATTGGGATCTGCGGGTAACCCCAGGCCCAGGACAATGATCGATAGACCCTCTTAGAAGTAATACCTTTGTCCGGGAATGTGGTTTTAGTAAATTTTTTAGAAGGCTGGTTAAGATCATGATTTCACTGTACAAGACTTATGCCTTAAGTTCTGCATTGCATGTTTCTAGTTAGATAATAGGTGATTAGGTTTGTATAAGTTGTTATCTGTTATGGAAAGGTTCTGCTAAAGAAGTACCGCAGGTTTTAATATTATTTAATGGTGTGAAAAGACTCTCCAATATAGTGCTAATTGGATATGTTTGACATTATCTTTAAATTGACTTAGGTTTCAAATCCTCTTTTGTATGTGTTTGCCTCACCGTATAATGAGGTGGGGGTGCATTAAGTACTATAATTCTGAAATTTCTGATGAAAAGGCTGATGCTGTAGCTAGAGTGGTACAGAAAAGGATATGTTGTAAACCTGAAGAGATCTTCAAGAATAATACTAATGTAAAGTGCTAATATGCTCTCTATTATATGAAGGGGATCTCCGCTTGACCCATCAATAAGCACTAGTCTTGATTAAAAAACTTGGTTATTGGGAATGGTTGTGATGTTATTCTACTGCTCTTTGAGTCTATCAACCAAGTGTGCCGCACTTCTTCCTAGTAGATTGAGGTTTTGAGGAAGAATAATTTCGTGATGAATGATTGATTTTCCAGTATTATATCTTTCTGAATTGTTATTTCAAAATACAACAGTACCTCTTCTGGATACAAAGCATCAATAAAATTGGATATCCATTGCAAGATGAAAAAACTACTAAGCCATATTTTGTCAAAGAAAGAATAGAAGAGAAAAAGGTAGTCAAAACTTTATATAGTGGATTTCATCGATATAATGAATAGTTTCATTGTATTAATATCATGGGAATCCAAGTTATTACATTTTTAGTTCATACTATTTTTCCTGCTGTGCTACATTAAAATTTGTTAAGATTTCATACCCGAGTTCTCTTATCTTCTTTGCAGATCTGTCTGGAGAGTTTTATTGTTTATATCAAGCATGAATCTCATTAGACTTTACATAACCATATGGACCAAGCCAGTGCAGCTGGAACATACAAGTTTGGTGATCAAACCACAAGTGATGTCACAGTTCGCTTAACAAACAGGGATGGGAGGCCAGAATGGTTCCACTGCCACTCATTCATTTTAATGAAAAAGAGCAAATTCTTTGCAAACTGGCTTTCTAAACGTTCTGCTTCTCCATGTCCTGAATCTAATAACAGCATCGAAGTGCACTGCCCAGGATCTGAGTATGATCATTATGTTAAGCTCTTGAAGTTATTCTACCTCTCGGAAGAGTCGGTTTCAGACTCATGGGATTCTGTAAAAACTTCCCTTGGTGTTCTTCGAGCTTCCATTGCTCTTCAATGTGAAACAATAACCAAGAGCTGCATCCAGTACCTGGAGGCCGTGCCATGGGACGAAAAGGAAGAGCAGGAAATTTTAAAAGTTGTTCCAACCTTAGGTCCAGAAGCCATGACCATACTGGCCCGGATCCAACCTGTTGACACCAATGCCACAAAGAATGTTTTCGTCTCTGCAATTCGCTTTGCCACAACTATCGAAAATCCATTGCCTCCATTCACAGATGAACTGAAGACTTCTGCTCAGGAGCAAGTAGAGTACATGCTTCTGGAGGATGGACAGACTCCATTAATAGCAGTGGATGAAGATGTGAAGTCCGAAGCAAGGTCAGGCCTTGCCAAGATGTTCACCACTTTTGAGAAGGGACTCAGTTTGCTGCCTTCAGAGTATGATCAATCACCAGAGGCGGCAGAGCAGAGAACCTTGCAGGGACTATCAGACCTTGAGTGGATATGCAACATTCTTCCAAAAATGGAAATGATGAAGGACTTCGTTTCCAGCTGGGCTTGCATATCAGATCATGTGCTTGCAGTAGTTCAGGATGAGAAGTATAGCTCTGGTTTGTGGGCAATCAAAGCAAAGCTGATCGAAGTGACGGGAAAGGTCCTGGATGCCATCGGGTATGGCAATGTGGTTCTTCCTGCGCCATCTCGAGTCCAGTTCCTCAAGACATGGCTACCTTATATTAGGAAGTTTAAGCCCTTGCTGGATTCAAAGAGTGCTGATGATGAAGCATTTCCTTACAAAATGGACAGTGATCTGTGCCAGAATATTGAAGGGGCCATCACCTCACTGGTGCTTGCATTGCCATCAAGTGATCAAGCAGACATACTCTTGGATTGGATGCGGAGTACCGACCATTTGAAATATCCTGATCTGAGTGAGGCATTTGAAGTATGGTGTTACCGGACCAAATCGGCAAAGAGGCGGCTGGCGGTTGGTTTCAAAGGGATAGACAACCCAACCATCAGCCTGTGATGAGTCCATTTCTTAATTTTGTATCAATAGGTGATTTTAATTGAATTCTCATTGTTTTAAGTTTCGACCAATGATAGCCTTTCTTGTAGCAGGCTCCATATAGTTGGGAAAAGGCTTAGATGAGTTGAGTAGATGATAGACTTTCTTGTCTAAAGCAATCATGGTTTTTATTTAAAGCATGTTTTGAGGTAAATGGTACATCTGAAGAACCACACATTGTGGAGACCGGAGATGCAGCCGGTCTCAAACACATGCTTCAAACTTCTGAATCTCTTCTACTAAAATTTCATGGCAAGCTTTTTTGGTTGAGTGGCAGATTTTGTTAGAGGAACTTAACTAACTGTTGCTTAATCTCAGATGATCAAGTTCAGCTCAACCGGGATTGGATTTTTTTTGCTGAAAACTATGTTCCATGTTTGTGTTTGAGAGTGATGATGGCTCCTTATTTTATTTATCATTGCATGTAATTTTGCATCAATGGTTCCAAGGAGGTTTAGCATGTGTGCCATGTTTGTCATGAAGTTTTGCAGGTTTAGTGTCCCTTTCTTCATTGCAGCAGTCAAGATTTTATAAATTCAAAGCTATATTATTTAGATTACAAAGACATAATTAGTAAAGATTAAGGCAATTGCTTGGTATAATGTTAAAAGACTGGAGGTGGATGTTCAACTGGGTCAAGATCAGGTGTTTCCATGACCAGCTAATGGGTAATAAATAGTTTGTGACTGACAGTCTGAATTTTTGATCATTTAATAATTTTTGAGGGACTGAAAGCATTTCATGTCCTTTCTAAATTTGCTACGTTGTGATCCTCCTCGCGAGGGCATTTTAGAGCACTCGGACGGTTCGTGCGGTACACATGGTTCACTGTAACTTAGGCTGCGTTTGATGATGAAAGGAAAAATGGAACAAGAGAAAGAATTGTTAATAAATTAGATAAAATAGTTATATTTTTAGAAAAATCAATGGTCATTGTTGTGGATAAAAATAATAATAATAAATAGTTAGATAGAATAAATATAAAAATATTTATTTTAAATCTTTTTAAAATCGTACGCATATTTAGGCTGTTACTGTTACATGAGAAGTAAAGCATGGTTACAGGATAATCTTGGAGGTTCAAAGCTAGACGCATTCTTTCTGTTGGCCTGAGTGCCATTTCGGATATTCACTTTGGAGTCTTTTCGTAACTTTGGGACTCTTCGGATTCTGAGGAACGCTTCGTAAGTTAACCCTCTAGCTTATCTACTGGTGATAGCCGTCTTTAAATAGAAGACACTTCAATGAAAGGTCTTTTGAAGTGATAGCCGTCTTTAAATAGAAGACATAAAGTGTCTTCAATGAGAGGTCTTTGAGTCTTCCAATGAGAGACATCCAAGAGTTCTTCCTCATCTTCCTCAAACACATAGGGGACTCTGGTTCTATTGCCGCTGCTGTCGAGATTACGGTAATCATCATCAATTGGTATCAAAGCCTCAAAGCAGCCGTTGCGGCCATGGGTACTGCAGTCCATCCGATGACGGTTCTTCTCTGGCCGCTTGGGAGTTTTTTCACAAGCCTGGATGCGCGATCATTATGAGAGGATCTGCACATGTGAGCGATACTTGGGTGTATTTTGATGGCGTTTTATTTTCATGGGTCAATTGAATGATCATGACACTAAATACCATTTATTTTGATATTATAATCAAAATCAAAATCAAATTTCATTGGAATCAAAATTAAAATTACTTGTTCTTTCCATCCGTTTGATCTATGACAAAACTTGAAACATTAGACAATATAGAAACATAGTGTAGACTTTTCATTTATGAATTTACCGAATTATACATCAATGAAGTTGTAAAATAGATCTTCTAGTACAATTAAACCGATACCAATAAGAAAAATAGAAATTACGTTTTTCGGTTAAAAATCTCATTAGATAGATCCATCATAACTCCATTCTTGAATATTGAATCTAATAAAATATAATGAGAAATATTACAATACATTCTCTGTGAGAGGTATATTAAAAGAGGCAGAAGAATGTAAGCAAGCAAAAAAAAAAAAAGAAAAATAAAAGAAGAAAAATTGCAAAAAAGAAATTAAGCGTTAAGTTGCAGAGTGGATTATGAAATGCAACAGTGTATGAGAATCGATCTATGCAAAACTTGAAATTAGAATATAGGTAGGTTAAATTTTCAATGATCCATCAGAGTTGGATATCAATAAGAGTAGTTAAATATTAGATTGAATTCGAATCTAATAAAAGTAGAAAATATCAATACAATGATTGCAATGGTTAATATGTAATAAAAGAAAAGTGTAAGTTATTATTGACTAATAAATTGGTAATCCTGACGACCCTTAGTACATAAGTAATTTAAATTGCAAGTGGAATTATTGAATTCTAATTTTGATTCAGATTCTAAGTAAAGATGATGTTTATGAACCAAATGAATCCCAATTCATGCCTTCTATGCATAGGAGATTCTCGATTCCATATTGTAAGTGATCACTAAGATGAGAACGGCTTAATGGTTGCATTTTAACTTGAATTAAACTAAGATATAAGTTTGATAATTTTATATAGTAGAATGTAATGATATTTCCAACTTTTTTTTTGTATTTTTGCAAAATTATTCTTGCTTTTTACTATGGCTCAATGAAGCCATAGGCGATTTTCAGTACTACCGCATACAAATAACATTAAAGCAATCGGATCAACTTGAATATATATACATAGTTTCAAAATTCAATCCCAAAGGCATCAACTAAGGAGCAAAACGATATTTAATAATGATATGAAATGATAACATATTATTGTGAAATTAATATTATAAATGAATTTAAAATGCATCGCAATCAAATTAGCCTTTCCTAGCTTGGTCAATTAGAGAATCACCAAAACTTCATAGAAATTTAGTTAGACAATATTAATGTGAAGGTTGTTCTCTAGCAAATACTATGAAAGGGCCTATGTTCGATTGGTCTCAATGGGTAGAACATTAAAAGCCAAAATACTGATTTTATTTATTATAAGAAGCTAAAATAGTGTTGAAGAGAGGTACGTAACGTCTACCTAGAAGAGGATTCTAAGGTGCAAGGAGGAAGGATGTTAATTGCAGCCACTCAAAGACTAATTCACCCCCTTGCCCAACAAGCTTATGGATATTTTCTCCCGATGAGGGCCTTTAGCAGGACATATATGTTTTGATGTTCTTGCATGGAAGAAATGTTGGCAAAGTAGATTTGTTGGGCCCATAGCCCACCTATTCAGCCCATTAAGGCAAAAGGGAGCGCTACTCCTTTTTCTACTAGGGTTTGTTCTTTCTCTTTTATAAAAGGAGTAGCCGCCTTCCTTTTTGGATTTTCTCTTTTTTAAGGAGCAGCCGTCTGAAAAAAAAAAAAGGATGAGGAGCATGTAGCAGGTATTTTTTTTTTCTAGGAGCATGGATTGCTAGGGAAGAGAAGGAAGGGCTGCTGCTTGGTGCTTAACTACGTGGGAGGACTTCCACTCCAGGAATCACGTGAAGGTGCTGCAGAAGAAA
The DNA here is from genome assembly GCA_900491605.1 of Calamus simplicifolius. NCBI lineage: Eukaryota > Viridiplantae > Streptophyta > Magnoliopsida > Arecales > Arecaceae > Calamus > Calamus simplicifolius. Next base: position 2,739 of record UESW01003208.1, on the reverse strand, counting down.
ACAAGAGAAGAAGAAGAAGAAGAAGAGAAGGGAAGAAAATAAGGAGGTAACGCAGGAGACCGTATTTTTCGGTGATGTAATCCTTATATCCCTATTATTCTCTTGTGATTGTTTCTCAAGTTCTGGCAAGGACTTTGAGACTTGGATATTTATTATTTATAGTGGATCTTCTTCTCTGGCTTGCCCGTGGTTTTTTTCCCTTTATCTTGAAGGAATTTTCCACGTAAATCTTGGTGTTTCTGTGATTGTGTGGTTTGCGCATTTTTATTTATTATTCCGCTGCGTATTACAGTCTGCTAGTATTTGCTCGTACACGGATTCTTTCCCATCAACTGGTATCAGAGCCTGTGAATTTTTCTTTGTGTGTGCGAGCATGGAGGCCGGTAATGTTTCCCGCATGATCAGTCTGAACGGAAACAATTGGATGATATAGAAACCAAGGATGGAGGACCTCTTATATTGCAAGGATCTATATGGACCTTTAGAAGGGGTCAAAGCAAAGCCCGCTACAGTGACAGACGATGCTTGGATCATGTTAGATCGGAAGGCAGTCGGTTTTATTCGGCAATGGTTGGATGATAGTGTCTTTCACCATGTTTCCACTGAGACTTCTGCAAACTCTCTTTGGAAAAAGTTAGAAAGTCTATATGAGAGAAAAACAGCTGGCAACAAGGCTTTCTTGATCAGAAAACTAGTAAATCTGAAATATAAAGAGGGTGCTTCTATTGCTGAGCATTTGAATGAAATGCAGAGTATTAATAACCAGTTATCCTCTATGAAAATGTCTCTTGATGATGAGTTGCAGGCATTGTTACTTCTCAGTTCATTGCTAGAAAGTTGGGAGACACTGGTAGTTTCCCTCAGTAATTCTGCACCAGACGGTGTTATCACCATGAGTCAAGTAACAGGCAGTTTGTTGAATGAGGAGTTAAGAAGAAAAAATTCAGCAACTTCTCAGATTGATTCACAGGCACTTGTCTCAGAGAATAGAGGACGGTCAAAGTCTAGAAATAGAGACAATTCATACAAAGGTAGAAGCAAATCAAGGTCAAGAAAAGATATTACTTGCTATAACTGTGGTGAGAAAGGGCACTACAAGAATCAGTGTAAGAAGCCTAAGAAGAGTAAGAAAAAGGGAAAAGAAGTGGAGGATACAGAGTCAAAGGAGAATATCACAGCTACTGTGCAGAGTGATGATTATTTGATTTTGTCTACTTCTGATGGTATCTTCTCATGTGAGTGTCAGAATCATGAGTGGGTGATTGACACAGGTGCTTCTTATCATGCTACACCACGGAGGGAGTTTTTTTCTACATATAAGACTGAAAATTTTGGTGTTGTCAAGATGGGAAATCAAGGCACAGCAGATATCATTGGCATGGGTGACATCCACATGAAGACCAATCTTGGCTGTAAGTTGGTGCTCAAGGATGTAAGGCATGTAGCTGACTTGAGGCTAAATTTAATCTCAGTTGGAAGACTTGATGATGAAGATTTTGATAGCAGATTTCATAAAGGGCAATGGAAGCTCAGTAAAGGTTCACTTGTTGTAGCCAGTGGGAAGAAATATCACACTTTATACAGGTTGCAGGCTAAAGCTTATGGCGAACAGTTGAATGTTACAGAGAACAACTTCAGCATGGAGTTGTGGCATAAACGACTGGTACACATGAGTGAGAAGGGGCTGCAAGTTCTTTCCAAGGGAGAAGTTCTACCAGACTTCAAAGGTGTACATCTGAACCCATGTGTTGATTGTTTGGTTGGCAAGCAACATAGAGTTTCTTTTGCTAGTCCTGCTTTATCTAGAAAATTGCATGTTTTGGATCGTATCTATACAGATGTTTGTGGTCCTCTGAGGACAAAAACTCCTAGTGGATCAGTTAATGTTCCAGGCATCAGTGGTGCACTTTATTTTATCACTTTTATAGATGATTTTTTAAAAAAGTTTGGGTCTATGGTTTGAAGACTAAAGATCAGGTTATTAATGTCTTCAAAGAGTTTCATGCCAGAGTTGAAAGAGACAGGAAAGAAACTGAAATGTATAAGGTCAGATAATGATGGTGAGTACACAGGGTTATTTGATAATTATTGCAGATCACATGGCATTCAAATGAGATGACAGTTCCTGGTACTCCTCAGCATAATGCAATTGCAGAGAGAATGAACCGCACCATCATGGAAAGATCAGATGTATGCTTTCACAGTCCAAGTTACCTAAAAGATTTTGGGATGAGGCATTGAAGACAGCGGTTGATGTAATAAACTTGTCACCATGTACAGCTCTAGATGGTGATGTTGCAGAGCGTGTATGGTCAGGAAAAGATGTCTCTTATAAGCACTTGAGAGTGTTTGGTTGTCGTGCATTTGCACATGTTCCAGACATTGAGAGGTCCAAGCTGGATGGTAAGACAAAAGAATGTGCTTTGCTTGGTTACTCACATGATGAGTTTGGTTATAGACTTTGGGATCCAGAAAAGCAGAAGGTATTCAGAAGCAGAGATGTGGTATTTTTTGAAGATCAAACCCTTCAAGACTTCAAGAAGGAGGTGTCAGTCAAGTCTTCTGCAGGAGGATTAACAGACTGTGATCCAATTACTCCTCTAGTAAATCAGGGTGATAGAGGAGATGTGCAAGAAAATAGTGCAGGAGCAGGTATTAACTCACCTGTAGGACATGTTGAGCAGGAAGGAGATCAGGAGCAACCTCCTACAGAGCCTCAGCTGAGAAGATCTATCAGAC
>UESW01003207.1:75710-105039 GCA_900491605.1 Calamus simplicifolius | reverse complement strand
TAAATTTTTTAAAATTTGAAATGTTATTTTTTAGAGGCTGAAGAAAGGCGTCGATTCAGGGCATTGGTAGTTGTTCAAGATGACTCATATGAAAAAAGATGGGTCTTGGGTTGATAATAGCTCCAGAGTATCGAAGTAAGTAAATCATTAAAAACATGATGTATTTATTGATAGATTTGCTTCAATATGAGTTTTATTTGATATGTACTCTTTGCAGGCACATATGGATGTTATTACTTCAATATGAGTTGCATTATATTTGATATGTACTCTTTGCAGGCACATATGGATGAGCTATTACTTCAATATGAGTTGCATTATATTTGATATGTACTCTTTGCAGGCATATGGATGAGCTATTATCATAGATCACACAGCCATTAGAGGAGGAAGGGTCCATGCCTGATCCTTTGCCACAGGAGAGCGGCCGCATCTTCTTACAGGCTATTAGTGCACAGCCGAAAGATCGTAGAGTTTATGGTCTGGGCGCCAAAGCTTCTGCATTCTTCTTCTGACGCGGTTCCTCTTCTTCTAGTCAGGTGGCACCGGCGATTATGAGCAAATTGAGCATTCCATGGTAGAACATGTGAAATCAAAGATGATGACGAAGATCGCGAACATCCGATGGGAATATCAAGAGGAATGCGTTCACTATGAGTGACAGTTAGAAGAGATACGAGAATTGGTCATGTGTATGTTGCAATCGACGCAATATTTATATTTCGACATTATATTATATTTTATGATATATTAAACCTTTTTTTGGATTTGTGTGGTACTGGTTTCTATTATTAATACATTAATTTTTGATATTTTATTTTATTTTTAATGAATTATTCTGTTTATGAATGTGTTTTATGAAATTTAAATATTATTTAAGCATATTAGTTAAAATTAAAAAAATATAAATTTTATATAAAAATATTAGCGATGCCAATTAGGTTTAATGAAAATTTTATATAAAAATATTAGCGTCACTAATTAGCTATGCCTTGTGGCATCGCTAAAATAGATGCCAATTAGGTTTAATGAAAATTTAATATAAAAATATTAGTGTCATTAATTAGCTACGCTTTGTGGCATCGCTAAAATAATCGCTAATTAACAATAAAAAATTTTGGCGTCGCTAATTTTATTGTGATGATCGTTTTAGCGATAAATTTTTAGCGTGCTGTTGCATTGCTAATTAGATTAGTGGTGAATTTTTTGATTTAGCACTGCCAAAATGGTGTTGCTAATTTCAAAAATTTTTGTAGTGTGAACACACTCCAGAATCCAATAATTGAGAAACAGCTTGTTACCTGTACATGTACCCATAATCCATCTGCCACCGTTATAAGTTTGAAAACTCCACGACAGCATTTATTGGGAGCTACAACCGCTAGCCTTCAATGATATCGAGCACAGAGTGATGCAATATATAATTATTTTATAATTTTAAAAATTAGATCAGGTCAATCGATTGAATTGATTCAATCAAAAATGATCATCAATTTGATTCAATATTATTTTTTAAGTTATAATTTGATAAAAATTAAAAAAACTCATTGAATCAGTAGGGTTTTGAAAAACCGATTCAATCTCAATTTTTAAATTATTTATTTTGATAAATAAAAAAATTAAAAAAATAATAGAGTGGTTATAAAAAAGAAAACCTGTACATAGGTCATGGGTTTGAACTCCATAGCTAACATATTTTTATAGTTGAAAAAAAGGCTTAGATGAAGAATTGAGTTTTAATAAATGAAATTAGGGTTGAATTTTTTAGATTTTTAATTTTTCACTTGAATTAGTATTTATATTATTATTTCTATATTATTAAATTAAAAATTAATTATGATATCATTCGGTTCAATCAAACCGGTTTATCCGATCGAACCGATTGACCCACGACCCAAATGTACGTCAAGCTGGTTTGTTGTCCGATTGAATTTTCAAAACATTAGACTATTTCATCGGTTTTTCACTTGAATTAATATTTATATATTATTATTTTATATTATTAAATTAAAAATTAATTATGATATCATTCAATTCGATCAAACTAATTTATTTGATTGAACCAATTGACCAAGGACCTAAATGTCAAGCTGGTTTGTTGTTGGATCAGATTTTCAAAACATTGAATTATTTCAATGGTTTCCCACTACATTCATGATCGATGCGATACATTGAGTGGGTTCCATATGCTAACCTATCCACACATCATCCTTCAAGTTATCTTTGCGCTCATACACCATTGGATTACCGGTAGCACGAATCTCAAGCTCTGCAAACCAGTACAGCGAATTGGAGAATGATCCTACGATACTTCTCTCGCGAAAAAACCTCTTTTTTTTTTTTTTTTTTTTCAAAATTAGCGTAGAGGATGTCCTTGATAAGTCTTACCGAGGGCTCTGATTCATTTATATTTTTTCTGCTTTCCCTGGACCTTGTCTCCTACCTTCTCCTTATAAATAGAGGGAGGGGGGTATCCCGTATATCTATAGAGAGCTTAACTCCCCATCTGACAAGTGAGAGGAAGAGAGTCTGTGAGTGTGCGTGTTTCCTGAGGTGGTGAAAGGAAATGGCTGCCCCCTTATCGTCCTGGCCTTGGGGAAACTTGGGTGGCTACAAGGCATGTGATGTAACCTGATTTCTTCGTTCCTACAGTACTCTTTTATTTTATTTTACTCCACAGCTTTCTCCCTTGTTTTCCCCTGTTTTTCTTCTAATCATCCTCCTCAGGAGCTTGGCAAGTTATGGCATAGGCTCCTCAAAGTGTTCCTATGTTTTTGTTTTGGTTTGGTGCAGTATGTCTTGTACGGACCTCTTGTTACAATGGCTCTGTATTCCTGGGGGACTGGGAGATCAAATGATTGGTGTATTCACCTTCTAGTCCTCTGTGGCCTCAGAGGGCTCATATACCAATCCTGGACCTCCTTCAGCAACATGCTCTTCCTCGCCCGGAGGCGGCGAGTGATCACAGACGGCGTCGACTTCAGGCAAATCGACAACGAGTGGCACTGGTAGACTCCCAAATGGACCCCTTCACTAAAATATTTGAATATTTGGATGTCGTTCGATCTTAAGTGTATGTTGTTTTCTTGCTTCAGGGACAACTTCCTCATCCTCCAAGCTCTCATTGGAGCCATGGCAGTTTACTTGGTGCCATCCTTGAGAGACCTCCCATTTTGGGACATCAGAGGGTGCATTATTGCCTTGTTATTCCACGTGGGCGTCTCAGAGCCCCTGTTCTACTGGGTGCATAGATGCTTTCACACAGGCCAACTCTTCACCAACTACCATTCATTGCACCACTCCTCTATGGTTCCCCAGTCCTTCACAGGTACAAAACGAGGCAGCAAGACTCCAGCTTTTGTTAAATTATTGTTCTCAATCCGTGCAAATGGAATGCGATGATGATTAGCTTTGTACTTTATCATCTTTGTTTTCTCTTTGGCCCAGCTGGATTAGGGACTCCTTTGGAGCACCTAATGCTTTGTGTGGTGATGGGTGCCCCGCTTCTTGGGGCTTTCTTGATGGGATCGGGCTCTGTTGGCTTGATATATGGCTACATTCTCATCTTTGACTTCCTGAGGTGCATGGGGCATAGCAATGTGGAGGTGTTTTCTCATGGCTTGTTTGAGGCGCTTCCTTTTCTCAGATACCTTATTTATACCCCTACGTAAGTGGTCCTGTACTCACTCAATACATATGCATAGACGTACAAACACACATACAAGATGATGAAAATATATTTATCAAAAAGTCGTAGTGTGGTTGCATGCTTCTTTTTTTTTTTTGCTTTTTTTTTTTTTTGGAAAACACTCAAAATACATACCGTCATAAACCGGACTGGTCCAGTGGCTCGTTTGCTGGATTCCTCTTTTATGGTAATTAAGTTCCTTGTTCAAACCTTGAGAGGCGTTTTCCCAAGTTTAACATGGTAATTCTTCCATTGTTAACATGAAATAATTGGTTTTGCTCCCGCTGATGTTCTCAAAAGAAAAGAATTGTTGCCGTTTTTTATGTTCATGAACCTGTTGCTGGATTCTCCTTCGTTTCCCTCCTAATTAATGGTGAAGGAGGATAAACCACCTATATTTTTTTATTAGATAGTTTACACACACACACACACACACACATACATACATATATATATATATTTGTGTATATATATATATATATATATATATATATATATATATATATATATATATATATATATATATATATATATATATATATATATATATGTATGTATGTATGTTGATCTTTTTTTTTCAAAAAAAAAAAATTTCATACTTGAGGCTCAGGACTTATTTGTGTGTTGATCTTTTTTTTTCAAAAAAAAAAAAAAAAAAACAGTAAGTGTTGTATTTGTTTGCTTGCAGATACCATAGCCTACATCACATAGAAAAGAACTCCAATTTCTGCCTTTTTATGCCTATTTTTGATGTGTTGGGAAGAACACTCAACAGCAGGTCATGGGAGTTGCAAAAGGAGATAAGCTCAGGTGGTGAGTATGTTTACTTTGTGTCGGCATGTATCTCAAATTTTTTTTTTTTTTCAAACATATCGACCATTATTGTTGGTAAATTATAATATATGCACATAGACTTAGATTCCAAATGGGGAGCTTTTTAACTTTTCCTGAGAGTGGAAGGGGAGACCATCTAACATTGGAGTTCACAGTTTGCTCTGGGTTGGCATGAAAAGGACTTGCAGGGGAATCAATGAAGAAGTATAGAGGCATCCCGCTGATTAACTGATAAATTATGGCATAATTCTTGAATAACATCGTTAGTTAGTCTGGGTTTAGCATTTTGATGGATTGGAAAGTTTTCTAGTCGGCTAGTCACTCAATTTTAAGGTGATGGACGCCACTGAATTAGATGGTTGGGTCGTCCTTAATTTATTGGTAGCTGTTACATCATCCTACTGAGTATTCCATCTGCGACCATGAGGCCATTAAGACCAACTTGTTATAGGCCATTAGCGGGATCAGAGGTGGACCATGGACCTTTTCCATCATCAAAACTGCCTCTCAGCAACCATAGACAGATAATTAATTGCAAGTATCCAAGTTATGGCTCCCATTGTGTTCTTGGATCACACCACTGGCATCATATATCTGGACCTAAACTAACCCATAGACCCTCTTCCCTGTTGTAAAAGAGAACTGTATCCATTTATTTCAGTTGAACTTCAGTATGGAAGCAGGACATACAGATGCAATAAGTTCTGTCATCACGATGGGAAGCTGGGCAGTCATGGGAGTTCATTTGTTTTAGAACCAAAAGGTGCAATAGCAGCTATTTCTGGAGTCACATACTTAAGTTTAAATTCTTGTTGTTTCATGATATTTTTCTTGAAAAGTATTGATTCAAAAGGTGACAATATTTTGTTTTCCACCAAAGGAATTAGGCAGCCACAAAAAATGATGTTGAACCCTTGTATTTTTTCCTTTGAAGTGTATATATGAAGCTTCGAAATAGAACTGCTTAGATAGGAAGTGTCCATGAAAAATCTCTCTTGGTAGGAATAAAAATTGAAAGAGGATTCATAAGGTTCTCCAACAACAGATACAACATAGCTTGTTTATTAATGTCATGTTAGTTCGATTGCTATGGATTCTTGCTAACTGATCTACTCCGATTTGTTCAAATGTAGGGAAAAGTGACCAAGCCCCTGACTTCGTATTCCTGGCCCATGTTGTGGATGTGATGTCTTCCATGCACGTGCCCTTTATATCTCGATCATTTAGCTCAGAACCATATGTCACCAAGCTCTTCATGTTGCCACTCTGGCCTCTTTTCTTCCTATTGATGCTCTTCCTGTGGGCTTGGTCTAAGACCTTCTTGTTCACCTTCTACAACCTAAGGGGCCGACTCCACCAAACATGGGTAGTCCCAAGATATGGGTTTCAGGTGGTTATTGATTCGTCTGTTCTTCCTTTCTCTTTAATTATTTCCAGTGAAGTATCAATTTGTTATTGTGTTTATATGTTCTTTTGCAGTATTTCTTGCCATTTTCTAGAGATGGCATCAATGACCAGATCGAGCTAGCAATCTTGAGGGCAGACAAGATGGGAGTCAAGGTCCTCAGCCTTGCAGCATTGAATAAGGTCAGTCTGCTTAATTTGCTGAATTCCCTTGGCATTGAAGGACAAACTAGGCACCAAATGTCTTAGCTATCACCAAGCACATTTTTTATCCATGATTTGGACTGGGATGGCGGCTGTTTTCTCCATGAACCACCTTTAAATGAAGATTGAGACATGAATGCTCAGGATTTGAAAGACCATTCGTTGTATCGGAACTTAAAAAAGACTGAAACGTATTCTCTGTTCTTCCCCTTTCGTTAGAATGAAGCACTCAATGGTGGTGGAACACTATATGTACGCAAACACCCAGATTTAAAAGTGCGAGTTGTCCATGGAAACACCTTGACAGTGTTGGGGTTTAGTCCCTGATGAACAGTAGTGAAATTCTTTTTCTTTGGCCTGCTGGAATCCTCCTCCACGTGATCTTCTGCACCCTCAAGATGGGTCAAGCCACGCCTTGCCTTTCTGTGAGAAGTCTTCCAAGCATCAGATCTTCACGTAAGCCTCTTGTCCTGGGTAGAGGAGGAATTACTCCACCAAGCCTTTCCTCCACGGATTTCCAAGCCTAAGAACTCTCCTCTCAAGCAGTTGACCGGTCAACAACTTCCGTGGCTTCCTGGCTTCTTTCCACTTTCTTGGGCTGACCTCCTCTTCTTCAAGTACTTCCTCTCTTTCTTTCCGTGAAGAGGGCCTTCAAGTCTCAAGTCCCTGCCCACAAAATCTGGGAAGCACCAGGACGTGCACGAAGCCGTTTCTCCCACGGCCTCCGTTCCTTCACGTATTCCACGGAAGAAAGCCTGGCCCTCACAAGGCTCCTCGTTGACCCATGAAGACCACCCAAGCAAGCCTCCCACGGATTTATTACACGACGTTGAGAGAGAGGAAGAGAAAGATGGGGAGGGGGAAAAGAGGGCTGCCGCCCTACAATGAGAGAAGGAATTTCTGGGAGAAAAGAATCTGTTCTCTATTCCATCCAAACCCTAGAGACTAGAGTTTAAATACATCCACGAAGTGGGCCAGGCCCAGACTCAACAAACAAAAAACTCCCATGGACTAACCCAATGAGATTAAACTAATCCCCAAGCCCGTGTACACCCGTGACTTGATTTAATCTCAACCCTTGGACTCAAACCCAGCCCAATACAAGTTAGCCCACCTGGGCCTTGATAGCACCACACCAGGCCCAACAATCTCCACCTTGGTGCTTTCAAGGCCTCAGCACGTCCACTGTGTCCATCAGCTTTAACAACGAAATACACTTTTGAAAACTGTCCCGTGGAAGAACCTTAGTCAGTGCATCTGCTGGATTTTCTTTGGTGTGTACCTTCACCAGCTCCACCTCACCATCTTCCACCAGCTCTCTGATCCTGTGGTATCTGAGGTCAATGTGCTTCGTCCTGGCATGATAGACTGCATTCTGCGCAAGCATCAGAGCACTCTGGCTGTCACTATGCACCTGGACAACCTTCTGATCAAGTCCCATCTCCAGCATCAAGCCCTTCAGCCAAAGAGCTTCCTTTGCTGCCTCTGTGATACCTATGTATTCTGCCTCCGTGGTAGATAAGGCTGTGATGGGCTGCAGACATGATCTCCACGATACTGGACCACCAAATAGGCTGAACACAAAGCCTGTTGTGGATCTCCTAGTGTCCACATCTCCACCAAAGTCTGCATCCACATACCCATATAACTGCCCACGAGCCTCCTTGGATAAGTTGGATCTCTCAGCACCTTCTTGCTGTTCATAGCAAATACCAACCCCAACTGTACCTACCAAGTACCTGAAGATTCCCTTTAGTGCTCGCCAGTGCTCCTTGCCAGGGTGCGCCATGAACCTGCTCACCTGGCTCACTGCATGGGCTATGTCTGGCCTACAACATACCATGGCATACATAAGGCTCCCAACACCAGAAGCATATGGTACCTTCTCCATCTCCTGAGCCTCCACCTCAGTCTGTGGTGACATGGTCTTCGATAAGAAAAAATGTGCTGCCAAAGGTAGTGCTGTCGGTTTGGCATCCTTCATCCCATATCGCTCCAGAATCTTTTTAATGTAGCCACCCTGACTCAGATGCAGCACACCTTTGGATCTATCTCTGATGATTTCCATCCCTAGGATCTTCCTGGCTGGCCCCAGATCCTTCATCTCAAACTCCCGAGACAAAGCTATCTTCAGTTCCTGTACAGCCTTCTCACTCTTGCATGCTATCAGCATGTCATCTACATACAAGAGTAAGTACATCCTAGACCCATCATCCAGAGATTTAACATACACACAAGAATCATACTCACACCTGGAAAGTCCAATGCTCCTAACATAAGTGTCAAATCTCTTGTACCACTGCCTCGGCGACTGCTTCAGTCCATACAGAGATTTCTTCAGCAAACAGACTTTCCCATCTGATCTTGGTTCTCTAAACCCTGGTGGCTGCTCCATGTAGATGCTCTCCTCCAAATGACCATGGAGGAATGCTGTCTTCACATCCATCTGCTCCAGCTCCAAGTCCTGAGCTGCTACAATACTCAATAATAGTCTGATGGAAGTGTGCCTGACAACTGGAGAAAATATCTCACCATAATCGATGCCTTCTTTCTGAGAGTATCCTTTGGCCACTAGTCTTGCCTTATACCTGATACCCTCTTGTTCTGAAGCTCCTTCCTTGCGCTGATAAACCCATTTACAACCAATGGGTTTCTTTCCTTGTGGCAGCTGGACCACCTGCCACGTATTATTGCTGTGAAGAGACTGCATTTCCTCTGCCATAGCATGGATCCACCTATCTCTATCCTGAGTTTCCATAGCCTCCTCATAGGTGAAAGGGTCTCCATTCGCTGTCACCAGGGCATATGACAACGAATCCTCAAAGCCGTATCGAACTGGTGGTCGCACGTTCCTCCTGGGCCTTTGCTGTGCGATCCCAGTATCAGTCCCCTGTTCAGCTGCATCCTGTTGAACTCCCTGGCTTCTACCCCCTCTGTCAGTCCTCTCCACCTGAATCTCAAATCCTCCTGGTCCACTAGCAAATGGCACAACTGTATAGGAGGTTGTCTGACTAGTGTTACCGTGTTCTACCTCCTGTAGTCCCTGCTGTGCATCCATGCCACTTCTGTTCTGGAGGATTGAGCTCTCATCAAAGGTTACATCTCTGCTGATGACAACCTTCTTCTCCAAGGGTTCCCATAGCCGATACCCCTTGACTCCTAGCGGGTAGCCTAGGAACACCATCTTCTTAGACCTGGCATCCAACTTACTCCGCTCCCCAGCTCCAACATGCACATATGCTGTGCATCCAAACACCCTTAGATGGTTTAGGCTTGTCTTCCTTCCAGACCATATCTCCTCTGGAATGTCTCCATCTAACCTGGTGTGCGGTGACCGATTGACCAAGTAGCTAGCTGCATCTACTGCGTCAACCCAGAACATCTTTGGAAGCCCTGCCTGCAGCCTTAAGCATCTTGCCTTTTCCAATAGTGTTCTGTTCATCCTCTCAGCCACCCCATTCTGTTGAGGAGTTCCCATCACCGAGAAGTGCCTTCTGATGCCCCACTCCTCACAAAAAATCTGGAACTCCCTGCTGGTGTATTCCCCGCCATTATCAGACCTCAGACACTTCACACTTTTACCCTGCTCCTTCTCCACCTCAGCCTTCCAGATTTTGAACTTGGTGAAGACCTCTGATTTCTCCTTCATAAAGTAGATCCACAGCTTCCTTGAGAAATCATCTATCAGGGTCATAAAGTATCTGGCCCCATTCCTTGCAGAAACTGGGGCTGGTCCCCAGACATCTGTGTGTACTAACTCCAGGGGTTCAGCACTCCTAGCTGTGCTGACTGAGAACTGTACTCTCCTCTGCTTTTCCATCTGACAAGGCTCACAGATCTCCATATCTCCGCTACTCAAGTCTGGAAGCAGACCTCTCTTGCTCAGTTCTTTCATCCCCTTGTCTCCCATGTGGCCCAGGCGGTAATGCCACATCCTGTACACATCCCGGGGATCTTGCTCCACAGCTGCCACCTCAGATTTCACAGTCATCATAGAGCCCTCCATCTTGTATAGATTATTTTCCAGCCTCCTCCCTCTCATCACCATCATGGCTCCATTGGAGATGTTCAGAACTCCACTCCTGGCACGACTGCTGAAGCTGTATCCAGTCCGCTCCAAGTACCCCAGTGATACCAGATTCTTCTTGAGTTCTGGAACATGCTTCACACTGGTAAGAGTGCGCACCATACCATCAAACATCCTCACCCTCACTGTGCCAATACCTGCCACCTTGCAAGGGTGATTATCTCCAAGAGTCACATTCCCCTCCTCAACCTCTGTGTAAGTACTGAACCACGACCGGTTGGGAGTGTAATGATGAGAACAGGCTGAATCCAAGGTCCACATCTCTGTGCTGTGCCTGTGATCATCTGATACAACCAAGAGATCATCCTCCACCTCCTGATCTGCAACTGTACTCACAGACTCAGATCCTCCTTTTTCTCCCTTCTGATTTTTCCACTTAGGACAATTCTTCTTAAAATGTCCTACCTCTCCACACTTATAGCACTTCAGCTCTCTCTTGCCTTTCCTGGACTTTGATCGTCCTCCAGACTTACTTCTGTCCCTGCCCCTACCTCTGCCTGTCCTTTCCCCAACTGATAGACCCTCCTGGGGAACAGCTTCCTTGGTCATCTTCTCCCTCTGCTCATTTGTCCGAAGCACCGAGACAATATCTTCATAAATTAATGTCTCCTTCCCATAGAGCAGTGTTGTGACCAATGAGTCATAAGACGTGGGCATTGAACATAAAAGCAGAAGTGCTTTATCTTCTTCCTCCATCTTGACCCCGACATTCAGAAGTTCATTGCTCATCTGGTCGAATATTTGGATGTGACCCAGCACATCTCCACCTTCCGACATCCGAAGGCTGTAGAGGCGCTTCTTCAACATCAACTTGTTGCACATATTCTTTCCCATATAGAGGGTGTGCAACTTCGTCCAGAGTCCCTTCGGGGTCTTCTCCTCCAGCACTGAATAGAGGACTGAATCCGCCAGACAGCCCCTGATCATTGAACATGTCTTCTTCTCCAATGAAATCCACTGCTTGTCTGTCATCCCATCTGGCCTTTCCTCCAAAGCCAAATCTAAACCCTGCTGCACAAGGAGGTCCTCTACCCGGACTTTCCACATGGAGAAACTTCCCTTCCCATCAAACTTCTCAACCTCTATTTTTATGCTACTCCCCATGGCCAATTTCAAAAATAGCACAAAAATAAATTTTATAAAATAGAGAAGTACCTTGACGAGATTCTGTTGAAATTATTTCAACTCCTTGAAGGCCTCCAGATTACTCCTTGAACCAGCTCTGATACCACTTGTTGGGGTTTAGTCCCTGATGAACAGTAGTGAAATTCTTTTTCTTTGGCCTGCTGGAATCCTCCTCCACGTGATCTTCTGCACCCTCAAGATGGGTCAAGCCACGCCTTGCCTTTCTGTGAGAAGTCTTCCAAGCATCAGATCTTCACGTAAGCCTCTTGTCCTGGGTAGAGGAGGAATTACTCCACCAAGCCTTTCCTCCACGGATTTCCAAGCCTAAGACTCTCCTCTCAAGCAGTTGACCGATCAATAACTTCGTGGCTTCCTGGCTTCTTTCCACGTTCTTGGGCTGACCTCCTCTTCTTCAAGTACTTCCTCTCTTTCTTTCCGTGAAGAGGCCTTCAAGTCTCAAGTCCCTGCCCACAAAAATGGGAAGCACCAGGACGTGCACGAAGCCGTTTCTCCCACGGCCTCCGTTCCTTCACGTATTCCACGGAAGAAAGCCTGGCCCTCACAAGGCTCCTCGTTGACCCATGAAGACCACCCAAGCAAGCCTCCCACGGATTTATTACACGACGTTGAGAGAGAGGAAGAGAAAGATGGGGAGGGGGAAAAGAGGGCTGCCGCCCTACAATGAGAGAAGGAATTTCTGGGAGAAAAGAATCTGTTCTCTATTCCATCCAAACCCTAGAGACTAGAGTTTAAATACATCCACGAAGTGGGCCAGGCCCAGACTCAACAAACAAAAAACTCCCATGGACTAACCCAATGAGATTAAACTAATCCCCAAGCCCGTGTACACCCGTGACTTGATTTAATCTCAACCCTTGGACTCAAACCCAGCCCAATACAAGTTAGCCCACCTGGGCCTTGATAGCACCACACCAGGCCCAACAGACAGCAGCTGTGATCCTTAATGCAATTCCAAAGGATGTGAAAGAAGTTTTCTTGACTGGGGCTACGTCGAAGCTTGGACGAGCCATCGCACTATACCTCTGCAGGAAAAAAATTCGAGTCTTGGTAAGTTTGTGCAACAAATTAATACCTTATCTGTTATACAATTTTGATCATCACAATTACCTTGTCGATCTGAGAACAAATTGGATTTCCTTCATAGATGCTGACTCTGTCGACGAAGAGATTTCTTCAAATCCAAAAGGAAGCCTCTCCAGGTGCCAACACTATCTTGTGCAAGTCCCCAAGTACCAAGCAGCGCAAAATTGCAAGGTATAAATAAGCAGCTGAGAGTAAACATAGGTGCAGGCATTATATTATATTGATATAAAAGTTCAGTTAATTAGGTTGTTACCAAGGAATGACTAATTAAACTAAATAAGGCTATAATTTAGACATGGATTGTGGGCAAGTGGCTGTCACCAAGGGAGCAGCGTTGTGCGCCATCAGGGACGCATTTCCACCAATTCGTTGTCCCTCCGATCATTGGCTTCAGAAGAGACTGCACCTATGGGAAGCTGGCTGCCATGAGGCTTCCCCAGGATGTCCAAGGCCTGGGGTCGTGTGAGGTAAAACCAGCCTCGATCTCTATCGTATCATATGTTGATCAAACTCTCAAACACTGACTATAGTTTTTAACTCACTGTTTGCCTTGCGGGGCAATGGAACACAGTACACGATGGAGCGAGGTGTGGTGCATGCCTGCCATGCTGGAGGCGTGGTCCATTGCTTGGAAGGTTGGACCCATCACGAGGTCGGCGCCATCGACGTCGACCGGATCGATGTGGTGTGGAGAGCTGCATTGAAGCATGGGCTAGCACCAGTTTCAGACGGAAGCATTCAAACTTCCTAATTAGTTTCATTTGCTCAAATAACAACAATAATAATAAGAAATAAAAAAATGTTATATGTAACAAAACCATATCTTTTCATGAAGGAATAGTCATCTACAGTAGGAAATTCCAAAGCTTGCACTAAGGTGCTGTTCTTGTAAATGTAGTTTGTGTGAAGGATGTGAATGGGATTAGTCCCACATTGAATAGCTAGAGAATTGGATGCTCATTTATATATGTTGGTGGACTCTTTCTCTTGTGGATGAGTTGGGCCTAAAAAACTTGGGCCTATAATATATATTTAAAGTCAAAGATGGGCACTTGGGCATGAAAGTCAATCAAGCCGAATTTAAAGTCAAACATGTATAACGCATTCGACCATGGAGTCGGAGTTTATTGCCTTAGCAGCAGCAGGCAAGGAAGCTGAATGGCTAAGAAATTTGTTACTAGATATAGAGTTGTGGCCACAACCGATGCCATCTATTTCCTTGCATTGCGATAGTCAAGCTACTATGTCAAGAGCGCTCAATAAGATATATAATGGGAAGTCAAGGCATATAAGTCTAAGGCATGAATATGTGAGACAATTAATCACTGATGGTATAATAACTATTACCTATGTGAGGTCTTGTAAAAATCTAGCAGATCCGCTTACTAAAGCTCTCGCAAGAGACTTAGTAAGGAGTACTGCTGCTGAAATGGGTTTACAATCCTTCAACTAAACTTATCCTTAGTGGGAACCCAACTTCTATATTAGCATTAACACTAAGTTAGAAGTTTAATGGGTAATAACAAATTAATGATAAGGGTTTGAGTGCTAGGTCTTGCTAGTTAGCAAGTTAGTACCATGATTGTAAGAGGGTGAGTGTAATACAAACACTCTTAATGAAATTATTTCACCTATATGAGCATGAGGAGTGGTGCCGCTTCTAGCAAAGTAAATAAAACTTTGTAAATGTTCATGAAATCAGGATGTAGCACATGGCCTTAATAGTGCTGATTATTATGAGAACTACCTTAAAAAAAAAAAAAAAAAAAAAAAAATTCATATGTAGCGATGCGTGTGTGGCAATTCCGATTTAGCGGAAAGAATCACAGTTTAAGCTTGGGCCACTTGTGATTTTGCTAATGTCTTGAATTACTTACACTAACTAAAGGTTTAAAACGAAAGTGACCTTTAAGTATGCGTTTAGCTATGTCTATGACTATTCCGAGTTCACACAAACTAAGTGGGGGATTGTAAATGTAGTTTGTGTGAAGGATGTGAATGGGATTAGTCCCACATTGAATAGCTAGAGAATTGGATGCTCATTTATATATGTTGGTGGACTCTTTCTCTTGTGGATGAGTTGGGCCTAAATAACTTGGGCCTATATATATATTTAAAGTCAAAGATGGGCACTTGGGCATGAAAGTCAATCAAGCCGAATTTAAAGTCAAACATGTATAACGCATTCGACCATGGAGTCAGAGTTTATTGCCTTAGCAGCAGCAGGCAAGGAAGCTGAATGGCTAAGAAATTTGTTACTAGATATAGAGTTGTGGCCACAACCGATGCCATCTATTTCCTTGCATTGCGATAGTCAAGCTACTATGTCAAGAGCGCTCAATAAGATATATAATGGGAAGTCAAGGCATATAAGTCTAAGGCATGAATATGTGAGACAATTAATCACTGATGGTATAATAACTATTACCTATGTGAGGTCTTGTAAAAATCTAGCAGATCCGCTTACTAAAGCTCTCGCAAGAGACTTAGTAAGGAGTACTGCTGCTGAAATGGGTTTACAATCCTTCAACTAAACTTATCCTTAGTGGGAACCCAACTTCTATATTAGCATTAACACTAAGTTAGAAGTTTAATGGGTAATAACAATTAATGATAAGGGTTTGAGTGCTAGGTCTTGCTAGTTAGCAAGTTAGTACCATGATTGTAAGAGGGTGAGTGTAATACAAACACTCTTAATGAAATTATTTCACCTATATGAGCATGAGGAGTGGTGCCGCTTCTAGCAAAGTAAATAAAACTTTGTAAATGTTCATGAAATCAGGATGTAGAACATGGCCTTAATAGTGCTGATTATTATGAGAACTACCTTAAAAAAAAAAAAAAAATTCATATGTAGCGATGCGTGTGTGGCAATTCCGATTTAGCGGAAAGAATCACAGTTTAAGCTTGGGCCACTTGTGATTTTGCTAATGTCTTGAATTACTTACACTAACTAAAGGTTTAAAACGAAAGTTACCTTTAAGTATGCGTTTAGCTATGTCTATGACTATTCCGAGTTCACACAAACTAAGTGGGGGATTGTAAATGTAGTTTGTGTGAAGGATGTGAATGGGATTAGTCCCACATTGAATAGCTAGAGAATTGGATGCTCATTTATATGTTGGTGGACTCTTTCTCTTGTGGATGAGTTGGGCCTAAATAACTTGGGCCTATAATATATATTTAAAGTCAAAGATGGGCACTTGGGCATGAAAGTCAATCAAGCCGAATTTAAAGTCAAACATGTATAACGCATTCGACCATGGAGTCGGAGTTTATTGCCTTAGCAGCAGCAGGCAAGGAAGCTGAATGGCTAAGAAATTTGTTACTAGATATAGAGTTGTGGCCACAACCGATGCCATCTATTTCCTTGCATTGCGATAGTCAAGCTACTATGTCAAGAGCGCTCAATAAGATATATAATGGAAGTCAAGGCATATAAGTCTAAGGCATGAATATGTGAGACAATTAATCACTGATGGTATAATAACTATTACCTATGTGAGGTCTTGTAAAATCTAGCAGATCCGCTTACTAAAGCTCTCGCAAGAGACTTAGTAAGGAGTACTGCTGCTGAAATGGGTTTACAATCCTTCAACTAAACTTATCCTTAGTGGGAACCCAACTTCTATATTAGCATTAACACTAAGTTAGAAGTTTAATGGGTAATAACAAATTAATGATAAGGGTTTGAGTGCTAGGTCTTGCTAGTTAGCAAGTTAGTACCATGATTGTAAGAGGGTGAGTGTAATACAAACACTCTTAATGAAATTATTTCACCTATATGAGCATGAGGAGTGGTGCCGCTTCTAGCAAAGTAAATAAAACTTTGTAAATGTTCATGAAATCAGGATGTAGCACATGGCCTTAATAGTGCTGATTATTATGAGAACTACCTTAAAAAAAAAAAAAAAAAAAATTCATATGTAGCGATGCGTGTGTGGCAATTCCGATTTAGCGGAAAGAATCACAGTTTAAGCTTGGGCCACTTGTGATTTTGCTAATGTCTTGAATTACTTACACTAACTAAAGGTTTAAAACGAAAGTTACCTTTAAGTATGCGTTTAGCTATGTCTATGACTATTCCGAGTTCACACAAACTAAGTGGGGGATTGTAAATGTAGTTTGTGTGAAGGATGTGAATGGGATTAGTCCCACATTGAATAGCTAGAGAATTGGATGCTCATTTATATATGTTGGTGGACTCTTTCTCTTGTGGATGAGTTGGGCCTAAATAACTTGGGCCTATAATATATATTTAAAGTCAAAGATGGGCACTTGGGCATGAAAGTCAATCAAGCCGAATTTAAAGTCAAACATGTATAACGCATTCGACCATGGAGTCGGAGTTTATTGCCTTAGCAGCAGCAGGCAAGGAAGCTGAATGGCTAAGAAATTTGTTACTAGATATAGAGTTGTGGCCACAACCGATGCCATCTATTTCCTTGCATTGCGATAGTCAAGCTACTATGTTAAGAGCGCTCAATAAGATATATAATGGGAAGTCAAGGCATATAAGTCTAAGGCATGAATATGTGAGACAATTAATCACTGATGGTATAATAACTATTACCTATGTGAGGTCTTGTAAAAATCTAGCAGATCCGCTTACTAAAGCTCTCGCAAGAGACTTAGTAAGGAGTACTGCTGCTGAAATGGGTTTACAATCCTTCAACTAAACTTATCCTTAGTGGGAACCCAACTTCTATATTAGCATTAACACTAAGTTAGAAGTTTAATGGGTAATAACAAATTAATGATAAGGGTTTGAGTGCTAGGTCTTGCTAGTTAGCAAGTTAGTACCATGATTGTAAGAGGGTGAGTGTAATACAAACACTCTTAATGAAATTATTTCACCTATATGAGCATGAGGAGTGGTGCCGCTTCTAGCAAAGTAAATAAAACTTTGTAAATGTTCATGAAATCAGGATGTAGCACATGGCCTTAATAGTGCTGATTATTATGAGAACTACCTTAAAAAAAAAAAAAAAAAAATTCATATGTAGCGATGCGTGTGTGGCAATTCCGATTTAGCGGAAAGAATCACAGTTTAAGCTTGGGCCACTTGTGATTTTGCTAATGTCTTGAATTACTTACACTAACTAAAGGTTTAAAACGAAAGTTACCTTTAAGTATGCGTTTAGCTATGTCTATGACTATTCCGAGTTCACACAAACTAAGTGGGGGATTGTAAATGTAGTTGTGTGAAGGATGTGAATGGGATTAGTCCCACATTGAATAGCTAGAGAATTGGATGCTCATTTATATGTTGGTGGACTCTTTCTCTTGTGGATGAGTTGGGCCTAAATAACTTGGGCCTATATATATATTTAAAGTCAAAGATGGGCACTTGGGCATGAAAGTCAATCAAGCCGAATTTAAAGTCAAACATGTATAACGCATTCGACCATGGAGTCGGAGTTTATTGCCTTAGCAGCAGCAGGCAAGGAAGCTGAATGGCTAAGAAATTTGTTACTAGATATAGAGTTGTGGCCACAACCGATGCCATCTATTTCCTTGCATTGCGATAGTCAAGCTACTATGTCAAGAGCGCTCAATAAGATATATAATGGGAAGTCAAGGCATATAAGTCTAAGGCATGAATATGTGAGACAATTAATCACTGATGGTATAATAACTATTACCTATGTGAGGTCTTGTAAAAATCTAGCAGATCCGCTTACTAAAGCTCTCGCAAGAGACTTAGTAAGGAGTACTGCTGCTGAAATGGGTTTACAATCCTTCAACTAAACTTATCCTTAGTGGGAACCCAACTTCTATATTAGCATTAACACTAAGTTAGAAGTTTAATGGGTAATAACAAATTAATGATAAGGGTTTGAGTGCTAGGTCTTGCTAGTTAGCAAGTTAGTACCATGATTGTAAGAGGGTGAGTGTAATACAAACACTCTTAATGAAATTATTTCACCTATATGAGCATGAGGAGTGGTGCCGCTTCTAGCAAAGTAAATAAAACTTTGTAAATGTTCATGAAATCAGGATGTAGCACATGGCCTTAATAGTGCTGATTATTATGAGAACTACCTTAAAAAAAAAAAAAAAAAAAAAAATTCATATGTAGCGATGCGTGTGTGGCAATTCCGATTTAGCGGAAAGAATCACAGTTTAAGCTTGGGCCACTTGTGATTTTGCTAATGTCTTGAATTACTTACACTAACTAAAGGTTTAAAACGAAAGTTACCTTTAAGTATGCGTTTAGCTATGTCTATGACTATTCCGAGTTCACACAAACTAAGTGGGGGATTGTAAATGTAGTTTGTGTGAAGGATGTGAATGGGATTAGTCCCACATTGAATAGCTAGAGAATTGGATACTTATTTATATATTGGTGGACTCTTTTCTTATGGATGAGTTGGGCCTAAATAACTTGGGCCTATAATACATATTTAAAGTCAATCAAGCCAAATTTATTTTTGCAGTTAATTTCTGCGGTTCTTTTTTTTTTAAATAATTTTTGGTTATGCACAAAAGACGTATCTCTTGAATACAACCATTCACATTTAATTCTCTATAAAGATAAGGATGTTCTCAAATAGAAGATTATTGCTTGCAAACGATAATCTTGGATTTGTTGTATCCTGAAGTATTTTTGCGGATTCCCATTTGCAATCTTTAGTGGAGGCAAATAAACACTAAAAGGAAAGTGTTCATCACACCTCAAATCCAGATTCCCCCTACAGTTTTCTCTAACAATCTTTTAGTGTTTATCTCCTTTGTTCATCAATGGAAAACCAAACTGATTCTGCATTCAAAGTCATGAACCAAGACTTCATGAAACTTGATCGTTTTGATGTCACTAATTATACTCGTTGGAAGGATAAGATGATGTTCTTCCTTACTGCTTTGAAGGTTGGATATGTGTTAGATCCGAACTTGCCACAAATTCCAATCCCTTCTCCTGATGAAACCGAAGATGTTAAGAAGGAACGTTCAAAATGTCAAGAGGATGAATTGCTATGCCGAGGACACATTCTCAACACTCTTTCAGATCGTCTATATGACTTGTTCACTTCGGTTCAGTCTCCTAGAGAATTCTGGAATGCTTTGGAATTCAAATACAACACCAAAAAACAAGGAGCATATAAGTTTCTTGCACTACAATTTTTTGAATTCAATATGGTTGATAATATTTCGGTTTTGGATCAAGTGCATGAATTACAAATTCTAGTATCCAAATTGAAAGATGTGAAAGTTGATGTTGGTGAACCATTACAAGTAGGGGCTATAATTGCCAAACTTCCTCCATCTTGGAATGATTATAGGAAGAAGTTGTTGCATTCTTCTGAAAGTTTCACTTTGAAATAATTGCAAAAACATCTCAGAATTAAAGAAGAAACAAGAATTCAAGATGGTAAAAGGCTTGCAGTAGAATCTGATTCCAAAGTGAATTTTGTTGATGTCAACAAGGCTGGAAATAAATTCGGAAACAAATCTGGAAATAAGAGGAAGAATCCTGAATCAAGTTCAAGCGATTCCAAGAAGTATAAGACTTGTTTCTATTGCAAGAAGAAAGGGCACTTCAAAAAGGAGTGCAGATTCTAGAAGAACATGAAGAATGATTATGCTGGCTCTAGTGGCAAAGTTAATGTGGCTAAAGCACAAGAGAAAGAGTTACAAAATCTTGTTGCTATGGTTTTTGAAATAAAAATTTCAATGGTAACCGAAGTGCATGTGGCTTCTGTCTACAACACCAATGATTGGTGGTTTGATTCGGATGCAACTATTCATATATGCAATGATAAGAATCAATTCAAGAATTATGAAGTTGCTGCTCAAGGACATGAAGTGTTGATGGGAAATAATAATGCTATCAAAGTTCATGGCAAAGGAACCATCGAAATCCATTTTACTTAGGGAAAGAAGTTAACTTTAATTAATGTTCTTCATGTACCAGAAATTAGGAAGAATTTAATTTCTGTAAATCTGCTTTGTAAAGGAGGATTCAAGACTGTTTTAGAATCCGACAAACTTATCCTCTCAAAGAATGGGGTCTTTGTTGGGAAGGGATATGCTTGTGATGGAATGTTCAAACTTTCTGTAAACTCTGTTGCTATTAATAATAATAAGAGTGTTTCTGTTTATATGGTTGGTTCATCAATTAATTTATGGCATTCACGCTTAGCACATGTAAATTTTAGATCACTTAAGTTTATGGCTAAAAATGGTTACATAACATACGAAAATGATAACCATGATAAGTGTGAAATTTGCATTCAAGCTAAGATGACTAAATTACCATTTTCTAAGTCCGAAAGAAATTCTAAAATTTTACAAATTATTCATTCGGATATATGTGAATTAAATGAAAATTTGACTAGAGGAGGAAATAGATATTTCGCCACATTCATTGATGATTACTCTAGGTATATCTATGTCTATCTTATGAAGCATAAAGATGAAGTGTTCGACAAGTTTAAATTGTATAAATCAATTATTAAAAATCAAAAAGAAAAGAAAATAAAAATACTTAGAAGTGATACAGGTGGAGAATATTTCCCTGCTGTATTTACTTCTTTTGTGAAGAACATGGAATAATACATCAAAGAACTTTTCCTTATACTCCACAACAGAATGGATTGGCTGAGAGAAAGAATAGAACCCTTGTGGATATGGTGAATTCAATGTTGCTAAGTTCTAAGCTTCCCTTAAACCTTTGGGGTGAAGCATTACTTAGTGCTTGCCATATGCATAATAGAATACCCTCAAAGATTACAAAGACTTCTCCTTACGAATTATGGAATGGTAGAAAACCAAATTTAAGTTATATTCGGGTATGGGTTGTCTAGCTTTTTATAGAATTTCAGATCCTAAAAGAATTCCCCTACTTTTGTTTTTTTTGTCATTCCATTCAAAGCGTTTCATGCACGTATATTGGCAGTACAGCACACGCGCGTTAAAGTTTAAGCTCGAGAGGATGAGGCTATTAATTTGCCCAAACAAGTGGATGCTATGTTAGTTCCATCCAGCAGAAGGAATGCAGGCCACGCATGACACGAGTCCTGTGGCAGGGGGCATTAAAAGCTTACTTTTGAGTCTTCCAAAATTCCTCTTGAGCAAGGACAAAGTGGGAAGAGAAAGTGATGTCCGCGTATACTATTTTTTTTTTTTTATTACGGTCCAACAATCACATCAATTTAAAATGAATCAAATTTAATATATTAAAATATAAAATTTGAATAAAACTAAAGGATACGAGCCATCCTACTTCCAACTCTAAGATCCAAGTGATGGGCCATCTAAACAACTATCCAATCAGCCACTGAGTTAATTTTTCGATAGATATATCAAATCTGAATGCTATAAGCATGTTGAAGGATAATCCGAATGTCGCGGATGAAAGGGTAGGTAGACGAATGGTCGCTCAAGTCCTATCGAAACTAGTAAATAACAGTAATAGAATCCCCCTCTATGATAAGCCTACAGATGTCCAAACTACCGATGGCATGGGATATACCAGACCATGCAGCATATAACTCAGCAAGTGGCACATAGAGGTCAAGAAGGCCGAATCCTTCAGCCGCAACATCATACCATCCGACCCTCGAATCACAAAAGCTGATCCGATAAGTCTGCCTCAAATACTTCCATCAAAGTTGATTTTGATAAACCCTAGAGATGAAGACTCCCAAGAGATAAAGACCGTATCCCGGTGCACTGCTAAGGCAGCAGAGGACCCAGAAGCCAGGGTTATTAGAATCAAGAGCTGTGTGATGGAGAATGTACTTAGCAGATAGGGATAAAGCTGTCCTGACAATCCTGTAGGAAGAGGCAATCTCATCAGCGAAGATAAGCCAGTTCCGAGATAACCAGACCTGATGAGCTATGTAAGCAATCGTAGCACCCAACTGCCGGATACCCCTCTGCATATCTCGCCGAATCAAACCCAAAAAGGATGTGCAACAAGGGTCAGTACTGTCATCCCAAGAGTAGTAACCCAAGATCTGCCATATCTGTCTCGCTCTGCCGCAAGTGAAGATAGCATGATCGGTAGTCTCCTTCTCTAAACCTTATAAAGGGGATGTAGGCTGGATCGACATGCCCCTCCCAGAGAGCAGGGAGCATGTAGGAAGACAGTCCCATGCCAGTTTCCATATGAAGAGTCGAACTCTAGGGTGAATGAGAATCTTCCAGATCCATGACACATCCATCGTATACCGAGGCTGTGGTCTATAAATCTGCATTAGATCCCTAATAGGAGTATGAGACATACATGATCTCCTCCATAATCTTATGTTAGAGGTATGACCCGAAAGAAGAGGAATAGAGAGAATGCGTCGGTGGAGCTCTTTACCGAAGAGAGTGGAGACCAAGGAGGTATGCCAAGCATAGTGATCCTGAGCCAATAAATCAGTGATTCTCATTCCGTGAGGAATATCAGTACTAACAAAGGTAGGCCATCGGAACAGGGGTAGATCTGCAATCCACGTATCAAGAACAACATCCACAGAGGATCCATTACCAATCATCCAAGAGATGTTGTTCAAAATGGTCGAAGCATATCAGCAGACCTCCTTCCAAATGAAGGAATATCCACAGTAGGCTGAGAATATGTGTAAGGGGTCCAGTCTCCATATTTGGCACATATAAACGAGCTCCATAAGCAATGTGGATCAAAAAAAAATCGCATAGCATGCCTAGCAGTCAAAGCCTCCCTCCTAACTATGAGGGACTGAATCTCAAGCCCCCTATCTATGATTGGCATACAGACAATGTCTCAAGCCAAAAGATGGATACCATGACCGTCCTGCATCGAGGCCCAAAGAAAGTCCCAGAAGCATCTCTTAATCCTCCTCAAACAAGTCACTGGAATAGCTATATTGGATAAGATATAAAGAGGAAGAGAAGTAAGCACTGAGTGAATAAGGATGACCCTAGCCATCATAGATAACCTTGTGACCTACCGGTCATCCAGACAATCGCGGACTCGTTGTTCAAGGTTACTGAAACCAGTACTCCACGGTCGATGCCCCGTAATAGGTATTCCCAGATAGGAGAGATGGCAGCCTGAATAGAGATACCCAAGATTTGCATGAAAGTCCCCCTTATAGTAGAGTTAGTCCTCAGACTGAAGCAGATCATGGACTTACTTAGGTTAACTTTATATCTAGAGGCCCGACAATAAGACTAAAGTAATGCAGTAAAAGCAGTAGCATTATGGATAGTCCCCTGCTCAGGAGAATGCAATCATCAACAAATAAGAGGTGAGAAAGAGAGGGCCCATGGGGGCCCGCACTATAAGGGACCAAAGAGGAATCTTTCTGAGCCAGAGATAGAGCCTACGATAAAGCCTTCCGAATCTCCTCCAAAGTAATCGACCTGGTAAGAAGGTCGTTCTCCGCTTCAAAGACCTTATTGGGTGTGGACACAAGAAAGACAGGGAACCCATCACCCGTTTGCTCAATCCATTTAGACTAAAAAGTGAAGGAGCTGGTCCCTAATAACTTGGATATCCTCCTGAAAATTTTCCTCATCATCAGCTAAATGCCGGATCCGGTTTGTCGCATGGCATTTTAAAGTGGCCTAATGAAAGAATCTAGTATTATGATCATCTTCTTTGATCCACTAAATTTATGAGGAGAAAGAAATTTGAAAAAAGAAAATATTTACCAAAGGAGATCATAGCAAAGAAAAGGAAAGAAGTGAACCTCCTATATGTTATGAGTGCAAGAAGCCTGGACATATCAAATCGGAATGTCCACAATTGAAAAAAGGATTTAAGAAAATAAAGAAGAAAGCTATGTTGGCTATATGGAGCGACAGTGAAGTAACAAGTTCAGAAGATGAAGAAAAGACTGAAGTCACCAATGTATGTTTCATGGTTGATGATAATGAGGTAAGTCCTAGTTTTCTAGATAACTTTACTTTCGATGAATTGCATGGTGCATTCTATGAACTTGTAGATGATTTTGCAAAATTAAGTTCAAAGAACAAAGATTTGAAAAAATGAAATTAAACAACTTATTCTTGAAAAGGAAAGAATTTCAAACAATAATGAATCATTATTAAAGGAAAACCAAGATTTGAAAAATGAAGTAAGTAAATTAAGACCAATTATTGATAAATTTACTTTAAGTTCAGAAAAGTTAGAAATGATTTTAAATAGTCAAAGGGTTGTTTACAATAGAGCTGGTCTTGGATATAATCCTATTGAAAGACAAAAATTTCTGAAAAATATTTATGTGCATGCTGATGAATCAACTAAAATTACATATTTTAAATGTGGTAAATTAGGACACAAAGCATATACTTGTCACATACACAAAGTTAAACAAATATGGGTTCCAAAAGGAACTATTTTAACTAACCCAAAAGGACCCAAGAAAGCTTAAGTACCTAAGAGCAAAACTTAAAATTGTGTATGCAGGTGTGTCTTGCTACCTGAGCAACTAAAAGACAATGGTATTGGATAGCGGGTGCTCAAGACACATGACAGGTGATGAATCTCAATTCATCACTTTGGAGGCAAAAGATGGAGGTGTTGTTACTTTTGGTGATAATGGCCAAGGAAAAATTATTGGCATTGGAAAAATAGGTATCACACCTCATGCTTTTATTGATAATGTCTTACTTGTGAAAGGATTAAAACATAATTTACTAAGCATTAGTCAATTATGTGACAAAGGATTTAAAGTTACATTTGAATCATCTTTATGCATTGTTAAAAATCCTACAAATGAAAATATAAAATTTATTGGTCATAGGCATGGTAATGTATACATTGTTGATTTAAATGATTTGAATGATCGAAATGTTGATTGCCTAGTTGCTATGAATAATAAAACTGATAATAGTTGGTTATGGCATCGTAGGTTAGCTCATGCAAGCATGGATTTATTATCTAAATTAATCAAAAAGGATTTAGTAAATGGTTTGCCAAAACTTACTTTTGAAAAAGATAAAATATATGATGCTTGTCAATTTGGAAAACAAACCCGAGTATCTTTTAAATCGCAAAAATATGATTTCAACCACTAGACCTTTGGAACTCTTGCATATGGATTTATTCGGTCCTACAAGAACAACTAGTCTAGGAGGAAAAAGATATGGTTTTGTTGTGATTGATGATTTTTCTCGTTTTACATGGGTTTTATTCTTAGCTAGTAAAGATGAAGCATTTTCATCATTTCAAAAATTATTTAAAAGAATTACAAATGAAAAGAATTCTTCTGTTTTATCGATACGAAGTGATCATGGAAAAGAATTTGAAAATCAATATTTTGAAAATTTTTGTAATGAAAATGGAATTGAACATAATTTTTCTGCACCCAGAACACCTCAAAAATGGAGTAGTAGAAAGAAAGAACAGAACTTTAGAAGAAATGGCTCGTACCATGTTGTGTGAAAGTAATCTCCCAAAATATTTTTGGGATGAAGCTATCAACACTGCATGTTATGTTTTAAATCGTGCATTAATCAGACCTGTTTTGAAAAGACTCCGTATGAACTTTGGAAAGGAAGAAAACCTAACATCGGTTATTTTCATGTTTTTGGATGCCGCTGTTTTTTTTAAATAATAAAAAACAAACCTTGATAAATTTGATGCTAAATCTGATGAAGGAATTTTTCTCGGTTATTCTTTACATAGTAGAGCTTTTAGAGTTTTTAACAAAAAGACTTTAGTAGTTGAAGAATCAATTCATGTTATCTTTGATGAATCTAATGATCTTCCATTAAGGAAGAAAAAAGGTATAAATGATGCAGATGAAATTGAAGATCAACTCAAAGATATCACCTTGAAGGACAAGGAGGATTCAGATACACAAGAGGTAAATGAAAAAAGCAATGCTAATCCACCTGAAGCCTCACAAGGTAATGATGATTTAGAAAGAGGATGGAGGTATGTTCAAGTCACCCTAAAGATCAAATTATTGGTGAATTATCTCAAGGAATTAGGACAAGATCGTCATTTAGAGATACTTATAATAACTTAGCATTTGTTTCTAAAATTGAACCTAAATGCTATGATGAAGCTAAAAATGATGTTGATTGGATAAATGCAATGCATGAGGAACTTAATCAATTTGAAAGAAATAATGTATGGACTCTTATTGATAGACCTCATGATCATCAAATTATAGGAACTAAATGGGTTTTTAGAAATAAATTGGATGAACATGGTAACATAATTAGAAATAAAGCAAGACTAGTAGCTAAGGGTTATAATCAAGAAGAAGGAATTGATTTTGATGAAACTTATGCCCCTGTTGCTAGATTAGAAGCTATCAGATTACTTCTTGTTGTTGCTTGCTTTATGAATTTTAAACTATATCAAATGGATGTTAAAAGCGCTTTCCTAAATGGATACATTGCTGAACAAGTTTTTGTGGAACAGCCACCCGGGTTTGAAAACCACTTGTTTCCAAACCACGTATTTAAATTAAACAAAGCTTTGTATGGTTTGAAGCAAGCACCCCGGGCTTGGTATGAGAGGTTAAGCAAATTCTTGATTAGTAATGACTTCATTCGAGGAAATGTAGATACAACTCTATTTATTAAAAGATAAAATAATGATATTTTAATTATTCAAATCTATGTAGATGATATCATTTTTGGTGCCACTAATGATTCTTTATGCAAGGACTTTGCTAAGCTTATGCAGGGAGAGTTCGAGATGAGTATGATGGGAGAATTAAATTATTTTCTCGGACTTCAGATCAAACAAAGCAAAGATGGGATCTTCATAAGCCAATCCAAATATATCAAGGAGATGATCAAAAAGTTTGGCATGGAGACATCTAAGAGTATCGGTACCCCTATGAGCTCATCTTGTAGACTTGAATCTTATAATTCTGAAAAATCTGTTGATTTAAAACTTTATAGAGGCATGATTGGATCTTTATTATACTTAACTGCTAGTAGACCTGATATCCTATTTAGTGTTTGCATGTGTGCTAGATATCAAGCTAATCCTAAAGAATCACACTTGCTTGCTGTTAAAAGGATATTTAAATATTTAAATGGAACTAAAAACTTAGGACTTTGGTATGACAGACAATCTAGCATTGACTTAATAGGATACATAGATTCAGACTTTGCTGGATGTAAATTAGACAGAAAATCAACTAGTAGAACTTGCCAATTCCTAGGTGTTAACTTAATCTCATGGTTTAGCAAAAAGCAAACTTCAGTAGCATTGTCTACGGCCGAGGCCGAATACATTGCAGCTGGAAGTTGCTGTGCTCAAATTTTATGGATTAAGCAGCAACTAGAGGATTATGGTATCAAACAGAAAGGCATACCAATAAAATGTGATAACACTAGTGCAATTAATTTAACTAAGAATCACATTCAACATTCAAGAACTAAACATATAGAAATTAGACATCATTTCATTAGGGATCATGTTAATAATGGTGGCATGTACTAGAATTCTTATGTACTGAAAAACAACTAGCAGATATTTTTACTAAACCATTAGAAGAATCAAAATTTTATGAAATTAGAAGAGAACTTGGAATGATTGATCCATCTATTTAATTAATTATGCTTGTGGTACTTGTCTTTATGATTAAATATCTTGGTTAGCATGTGTTGCTTGACCAATCTTAATCTAGTCAATCAAATCCATTCATAAAATATCTTTAAATTGTATTTATTGCTTTCGTCTTTTAGTGTGTCAGTTAGCTGACTAGTTAACTGATTTTGTCTATCTTCCTTTCATGAAACGGCCACCCCATCTCCCTTTCATGAAACCACCACGTACATCTTCTTGGAACTATTTAAAATAGTCAACTGACCAGGCAACCAACCAGCCACCTGATCAATAAACTGCTTTAAATGTTCATATAAAAGCATTTACATCTTCTCTCCACACGTTTTTCATCAAGAAAATCTTCTCCTCCACCCCTTCTCCAAACATTCTCCAAACCGTCTCCCTCCTTCAATCTTTTTCTTCTCCATCAAGCTTCAAATCCTTCCACATCTAGAAGAAAGGGAATGGCTCCAAAGAAGAAATCAACTCATTCAAGGGATGAGTCATCGGATCTTTCAAAAAAGCCTTCTTTAGGGATGTAAACGAACTAAGCTGCTCACAAGCTATTCGGATCTCGGTTCGGAAAAAAGCTCGTTCGGAATCGTTCGTAAAGGCAAACGAGCCGAGCTCGAGCTCAATTTCGAGCTCGAAAAAATTAACGAGCCGAGCTTGAGCTTAATAAAGTTTGATTCGTTGGCTCGCGAACATGTTCTTATAGAGGCTCGCGAACATGTTCATTTAAGGCTCGTAACTGTTAACTTAATAATAATACCATTAAACCGGCAGGTTTTGAAGAACTGTTCAACCTCGGTTTTTATACTTCTAGGTTTAAAAAATAAAGTTAGAGTTAGGTTTAAAAAATAAAGTTATAGTTAGATTTTTTACGGTTTTTAAATAGTCTGCCCCTTTGTCTTCCTTCATTTCCATCCTCGCCGTTACCTCACAGTCTGCCCCTTTGTCTTCCTTCGTTCCCGTCCTCGCCGTTACCTCTACCTCTCCTCTCGGGTATGCTTCCTCCTTTTTTTTAATTTTTTTATCCCAATGCTTTTTCTCTCATGTCTTTTGATTGTTTTAACTTTTTTTTTTTCTGCCCAACTTTGTACTTCGTCTTCTTCCTTGTTCTTTTTATGCTCTCTCTTCTTTGTTTCTCATATCAGAAGCCTTCGACTATTGGTTTCTTTTACTTTTTTTTTGTCTTTTGATAGCAGACGAGTGGTTTCTCTGGTTAAAGATTGCGATGGAATAGGGAAATGGAAAGAAATCTATTTTTTAATATTCAATGAGAAGTCTTAACTTAAAATAACTAGTACAGTTTTAAAATAATAAATGATCTTGTTTTCTTTTTCTGTTTGTTTGCTTCTCTCTACTTTTATTAATTATTATTTAATGA